>OY720449.1:85800222-85995222 GCA_963082715.1 Harpalus rubripes
AATGGTTGTGTACCACTCAGAATTGACTGTTCTGCGTTGTTCTAGTGGTACGGTTGCGACATGTCCAGTTTTTCCGAAAAAACAGGCGACCATTTGCTTGGAAGTGCTTCTTGCGCGAACAACTTTTGTGGGATTTGGCTCATCTTGAAACACCCATACAGTCGACTGCTGTTTACTTTCGGGCTCATACGCGTAAATCCACGATTCATCACCTGTCACGATGTCATAGACGTGTTTCGAAGCACCGCGATCGTATTTTTTGAGCATTTCTTTCGACCAATCGACACGAGCCTTTTTTTGACAAATTGTGTGGGATCCAACGCGAACAAATTTTTTTGACAGTCAAATGTTCATGCAATATTGAATGTATGCTGGTCCCACTAATGCCTAAGGTTGCCTCAATCTCACGTCACATGACGATATTGCAATATCAGTTCGCGCACAGCATCAATGGTTTCCGGAACAACAACTGATTTTGGACGACCTTCACGAAATTCGTCTTGGAGTGAACTACGACCTCGGTTGAATTCACCATACCATCGATAAACACTGGTCCTTGATGGAGCTTCATCGCCAAAAATTGAATTAAGTTCATCGATGCACTGTTGTTGACTTAATCCACGTCGAAAGTTGTAAAAAATAATCGCACAAAAATGTTCACGATTTAATTCCATTTTTTGGCCGAGATGAATCTTTTAAGTTACTGTAAACAACACAAATAGCGCTCGTATGTCAAAACGTTCTGAGTACGTATAACCTCAAAAATGTCAAACTTTACGATAGAGCTGTTAGTTGCCAGATTGCAACACTAGGGTTGTCCAATCCCGAAATATAAAAGGCAACCCTCGTACCTACTAATAATCGCACAGTGGAAAGAAAATATACATACTGAAAAATTTGATGTGGCCAGCACATAACCTCTCACCAGATATTTTACCTGGTTGTACGCATAAAACAATAGTATATTGTGTTATTAGGAGTAAAAGTGACACTTTGTGTGGCGAGCATGGAAGTGTGCACGACGAGCGAAGCGAGTCGGACAATTGCACGCGAGGCACACAAAGACACTTTTATTCCGAATGACACATTAAATTATTTTTTCAAACGAACTACTTTTCTTTTTATTCTCTAATTCTATGTAGTTGCTATGGATATTTGTTTATTTTATTTCTACGCCGCCGGCGTAGAAATTAGCTATTTCTACACCGGCGGCGTAGAAATTAGCTTATTTCTACTCCGCCGGCGTAGAAATTTCCAGCGGCGTAGAAATGAAACTTCTACCTTGTGAATCAAGTCACAAAAAGTGTCATTTCTACGACGCTCGAAAAAAAAATTTTAGTAGATACAATTACATATATTCATGTCTCATTACAAAGTATTTCTCACACATGTTTGCAAAATGTATGGGATATTTTAATATAAATTATGTACAATACATACATTTTCTTTATATTCAATATCCTGAAATTTTCTTTTTCTACTTTCCTTTTCTTTATATTCATTTCTTCGCAAATTCCTTTTAAATTCTTTTTTTACGTATATTCTTTTGCATTGTTGACTTTTTTTATTTTCATAATCTTCATAATGATGTCAACTACAAACATTTGAATTTCTTGCCTTGAAGTAGTTTGATCTGAGATTTTTTACATCAAATTATTTTATATGCATTTCTTTATCGTAAATCTATAGAAGATATAATAATGAATTTATATTTATCGAATAAAGAATTTAACGTTCTTTAATATAAATTTTCCATAAATAATATCTAGATGATTTTTTTCTTGTAACTTCTACTTCCGGTTGTCCAATTGTTACCAAAACTTAATCAACTCTTCCCATTATTGTTAGATTGAGGAATCCGTAGTTAAAAATGTCTTTAGTCTTATAGTATTTGAGAAATCGTGGATCCAACATCCACACACATGTCCACATACATCCACACACATCCACACACACACACACACACACACACACATACACACACGGACATCATCGTAAAAATGGTATAATCGGATTCTAGGGACTTGCATGGATATGCAATTTTTAGCATGAATTCAATACCTCTCTTAGCGAGAGGTAAAAAACCTTGTCGTTTTTAAAGGACAACCAATGTCATTTTTGGCAACAATGAGATTATGAACCAAGGCTCATAATAGTTTGACTAGCTTACATTTTCAACAAATTATAAAACTTACAGATATGGTGAGATTTTTCTACAAAATTCTATCGACTTCTTTAAATATTACAACGAACGACTATGTTCACATTTTTTTATCACTGTTAGATTTCGAGTTTTGAGGTCAAAGTTATGATTTTTATATGGACGCCATATTGGAAAGTTACACCATTGAAAGGAGGATTTTTATAGCTTTCCAACGATGTTTAATTTATTGATGTTCATTTGTTTCAAACTGCAAAAATGCAACAATTATTAATTTTATAGGGTAAAAACAATGATTGTGGTATTGTGATATGTTTATTTGTCTGTTTATGTTCTTCATTTTCACTAATATTTTTAACTTAATCAGCTCTGAAACACTTTTCCAATTTCGTTTTCAATACGGTCCACGCCTATTATGAGGTCCAAATAAAAATATCTAAATTAATTGATGTAAATAAAATTTCAGATCTAAATTAGGAAATTAGAAATTAAATTCATTGCCACAATAATTGTTTTTACCCTATAAAATTAATAATTGTTGCATTTTTGCTGTTTGAAACAAATGAATATCAATATCACTAAATTATAGATCGTTGGAAAGGTAAAAAAAAATTTTTCAATGGTGTTACTTTCCAATATGGCTTTCATATAAAAATCATAACTTTGACAAGTCGAAATCTAACAGTGATAAAAAAATTGAGAATAGTCGTTCGAAAGAAAATAAAAACGTGCAAACCAAAATTCTTTATTATTTCATATTTAGAACTTATTTAACTTATGGAGTCTCGTGGCCGCGTGCTTGAGTGTCTGGTCGCGAATCTGGGGAACCGGGTTCCGGGCATTAAATTGACCCCTGTGGTGGACTCTCCACGCCAGCAATGAGTGCCCGTGAGGTGACGCCTGGTAAACGCCCGTACGATACAAATATATGTCATCATCATTACCGCGATATCTGCGTACAAAGCAGATTGGCACACCCAGCAATGGGTTATACCGTGATGATATATTTATTTATTTATTTATTTAGAACTTATTTGTTAAAATAAAAATCGGAAAAATTTGCTTTTTGCATTTATCTAGTGACCTATGAATTTTTCGGGAAAAACAAATACATCTTTAAAATTGCCTAGTAACGGGGCAACTTTGCCCCAATTTAACCGACTTCGTATCTCTTATAGGCGATGTGCACATTTTGAGCGTCAGCGCCTCTAACGGCTACATTGGCATTTTTGGTTACTGAATCAACTTTGACATTTCGAAAAAATGATACAATTTACAATTTTATTTTGAGTTGTTGCTATTGTGTATGAATATTATACATCATAACATATATAAAAAAATGAGTAAAGAAAATATTTAAAATGCTATATATGTGATGTGACAATCAAAAAAGTCAAAATACCAGCGAAGGTACTGTGGCAGAATATATAATTTTTCTCATAATATGTGCGATTTCTGTAAACCATTTTATCATATTTAAATTTATATTATAATTTATAATATTAGTTAAATGTTACAAGATGCACAATACATGGAAATTGAGAAAGAAAAGTTGGAAAACTTGAATTATTGGAAAGAAGAAAATTTCTGCATATCACGATATCAGTGTATGATGTTAGCATCTTTCTTTTATATTCGCAATAAATGAAGAATATTCTTCATTGAAAATATACCAGGCTGTAAGTGGAATCAGTTGCACAAGCTCGGAAAGGAGAATACACGAAAAATACGAACTATGTGAATTTATATATTTAACATTAACATTACATGTACAAAATCTATAATAAATAGACGAATTATGTCAAAAATAGACTTCTATTTCATACAACTGCAAGGTATTATACAATTTTAAGACAATTTTCTGCTTCTATTATATCTTATTCAAATATTAACTTAAGAAACACATATTTATATAATTCATTGTTGCAATCAGATGACTATTGTTGGAATTTTATTCCTACGATAAATATATTTCACAATGAGAAAATATGTATACCTAAAAGAATTTTTCATATTAGTAGAAGATATCTGATGAAAAGTTATTTTCTTATACATTTGTTCCTCATACAATCTTCTAGGAAATTTATAAAATTTGATACTTCAATCGGTAATTTTGTAAGAATTATTACATCCCTCACTGCATCACATAATATTTGACGTCCTATTATTCGCATTCATTGCAAATATTGTATAAAATAGAAATTGCAAAATTAATCTGACATAAAACATAACCTTGCTATGTTTCAATGAGTAACCAATTTTGTTATTTTTATCCGCTGTCGGCGCTGACTACTTTTGTGCACACCGCCTATAGTTTCAGAGATCCCAATGGAGCGCCTCGAAAAACAGACAGCTTGGAGATTAGTGATGCACGACGAGGCGAGAGTACTCTCGCATCTCGTCTCGTCTCGTTGCATTATGCGAGACGAGAACGAGAGCGAGATTTCAATTTAAAATTCGAGGCGATATCGATATAACAACTGCGAGAAGCGAGAAATCTCGCGAGATTCTCGCGAGAGTCTCGCAATAAAAAGTATTTGTAACTTTATAGCTTTCATTCATAAATTCAATGAAAAATGCACCGTACAGGGAGTGGAGTCAACGGCAATTCGTGCATAGAACAGGTGAATGTGAAAATTTTATGAATTGACTATATTTTTTTGAGTCTGCCTAGAGTCGAATGATATCGGTCGCAGAGCGAGAAAATGCAAAATGAAGACTAAATCGGTTTTGCATCTAATAGAACTAGTTTTTCCCCAACATTTCAGTCCCTAATTCATCCCAGTTAAAACTACGGTTAATAAAATTCTTGTCGTCCTTGAAAATTAAAGGATCTTATATTAAGCGTCGATAGGAGCCAACGGGTTCCCAGTGTAGCGCTTTTTTATGAGTAAATATTACTTAAATAGTGGCATATAGTTAATGATAAAGTGTAGAAACTTTTAGTTACAAAAAAATATTTTTTTTAATGTTTATTTAGTTTTACTGATGACAGAATGTATTGACAGATATTCGTATTGAAATAATTTGGTGACTAGAATTTAGTGTTTCGTCTCTTTATTATAGTAATACGACTTTAAATACACGGAAGACGGAACAATTGGTGCGAACTTGTCTTTTGTAGTTTAACTGATCCGTAAATACCGAGGTAAATACGTAGTGCGCAAAAGCTTATTTTTACAGCGAGACTCTCGTGAGAATCTCGCGCGAGAACGAGACGAGACCCAAAAAAATCTGCGAGAACGAGAGCGAGATCGAGATTGCAGATCCGAAAACGAGACGAGATCGATATTTTATATTTCTCGTCTCGTCTCGCCTCGTGTGCATCACTATTGGAGATCAAGGCGATATTAAATAAATGAATTTTTCACAGTTTTTTTCATCGTTTATTTAAAAACTCCTTGATGATGAAAATGTAACCCAGTATTAAATGGCGGCATAATAATAATAATAATAATAATAATAATAATAATTATTATTTATTTAGCCTTTAAGCTAGTTACAACCATATAATACAAAGAAATCATATAAAGAAATATAAGGAAATATAAGTAGTTATAAGCAAAGTTATATAAATAAATAAATAAATAGCCCAGATTACAAATTAGATGTTAATAGATGTTTCTTAACATTTTGTTTAAACAACCTTAAACTAGAACAATTTTTTACATCATCTGGTAATTTTTGATACATTGCGAAAATACGGAATAGATTTTAACTGTGTGTATATATAAATTTTCAGTTCCTCTAGTTTCATATCGGTGCATATCTTTTACATAATTAAGAGCTTCAAATAAGTAGTTTGGAAATAATTTTTTTACAATCTTATACATAAAAATTAAGGAATTATAGGTGATATGCTTAGTTACATCAAGCCAATTTAAACAGATTAACATTTCTGAAATTCTTGTGTATTTGCTACAGTTTAAAATACAACGCATGGCTTTATTTTGTAACTTTTGCAAATTATTTAATTGTGTTTTATTACAAGCTAATAAAATCGTTCCACAATAATTAAAATGAGGTAATATTATGCTGTTATAAATTATAATTTTTGCATTCATTGTTAATTTTGACCTTAATCTACATAGGAAATTAATTTTCTTAGCGACCTTCTTTGTTATATAATCTACGTGTAGATTAAATTTAAGCGTGTTATCTATTATAACACCTAAATATTTGATATTAGTTACATGTTCTATTTCATTATGATCAATTACAACCTTATTATTGGAATTTATAATTTCTTCTTTACTTTTCTTACTGCCTATTACCATATATTTAGTTTTTGAACAATTTAATTTTAATTGAATAACATATTCAGGTTTTGTAAGTTTAAAATATATATATTTTGAACAACCTAGTCGAAAGCAATTTTTCACCATTTGCGTAAGTTTTGTAATTAGTTTGGTGAAAATGTAAACCGGCCGAATTAAACTGCGAATTATATATTTAAAATTCATTTTAATTTCCCTAACAAATTTCTTCAAAATCAACCCCTAATTCTGTAAAGTGTAAAAACTACAATCCCCTGCATTTTTCCGTTTCACAATTTCATCCAGTTTCCCTGTGCTTCCGCCGACACACCGCCACGGTAACGTATGGTACCATCATTTGCCCGGTCCGTCGAACGATTATCGTTGATGGAGGTTCAACCCCCGCCTTCTACTACCCCCCTCCCCCACACCCTGTAGACCTACAGCCGTCATGTGGTCACATATGGTCAGTTTTTTGCTTCCTCGCTTATGTAAAACTGTTTCGTTTTTTCTCCAGCGATGAAATGTTTATTGAAAAAACTCCACGTGGTGAAAGGTTCGTGTAGAGGATGTGGTTTGAGGATAGGGTGGTAGTTGGTGAAGAGGACGATAGATGGCTGAAGTGAGGGCGCCGGGGGTTATTCTGGGTGATTGGTATGTAAATCGGTATGGATTTCTGTATTAAAGAGGGATTTGAATAGTTGATTGATTTTATTATACAAATTGTAAGATAGAATATGGAATATCAAATTAATTTTTACTTCCCGGCTTCTATAAATAAGGACAGTGTCGTTTTAAGGGTCGAATAGAAAAATATCAAGATGATTGCCATATTTAGATGTGGTATGGTACGACTAGCGAATGAAAATTGACGTTTAAATTATTTTATAGATGTGGTTTCTTTTGAAACCCTAGAGAAGAATAGAATTGTTCAAAATATTCAGCTATGGCTGAAAATAGTTGGCCGACTAGGTAAATTAATATCAAAACAGGGGTGCGTTTAAAATATTTTAAATATTTTTCGTATATGTTGATTATAACAAAATATTTTGATCTTTAAACTATTTACGCAGGAAAAAAACAAGAAGAAAAATTCTCGGAAATGCAGTCAAGATGATATGTTTATTTGATTATGCCGACGTTTCTATCATACTATGATCATCCTCAGGGTTAAATCAAGTCAGGTGAAACTAAGAAATATTTGTACATAATATTGTAATAAAGAACAATATGTTTTATAATATGGATATTATTAACTGAACAGACAGAATGAAACAAAATTTTTGTGACTGCATTTCCGAGATTTTTTCTTCTTGTTTTTCCTGCATCATTTTTCCAGTCGATCATCGTTACTCCAAGATTTCAAACTATTTAGTTTTGCCAATTCTATGAAATAGAATTGTTTTTAATTTCCTTTCACAGTAATTCATATTCGAGAGTTGCTTACACCTGAGACGGACGAACTAGAATTTGCGGTATTAATTTTTTAAAATACATATGTTTATCTAAACTGCAATTTCGTTAACGACTAAAGGCATTGGTCAAAATGGTCCATATCACCAACAGAATATATATATATATATATATATATATATATTTTGTTTGTTTTTAGTTGAGTCATCTGAATTTTGTATTTTCTGAGGTAATAAATAAATGTTTATTTTTTCAATAATTTCTTCTTTTATCTATTTTATCTTATTACATCACTGTTAAAATTTGTAACAATGGGCCCGTCCAACTTTTTTTGAATTTTTTATATGTTACGAAGAATTTAAAGATAGAAATTCCGTATTTTTTGTTTTCTTGAAATTACGCTTAATAACGCCTAAAATAATTATTAAAGTTTCGGCGCGAAAGTTTTGACGTTGGCGTCACTCTGTCATAAGTAGAGAGAACCGACATACGTTACCATTAATATGGCAATATACAACAAATGCTGCATGAATAAAAATACGTATCCATTACAAACTGTGATCAAAAATCTTTAGAGCTAATGGTAATAAAGTAGGCCAAATAGTTATATCATTACAAAATATATATTTCTTTGATTTACTTACATGAATAAGAGTAGTGTTAAATGTTAATTTATGTAAAACTTCGATAGTACATATTATACATAAATAAAAATCAGGTGAGTACTATTAATAATTTTTGCTCGTTTTCATAATCAAGTTAATTATTCGCTTTAATTAATGTGACTTTAAGACTTTCTTTAATATAATATTGAAGTTTTCATACTCACCAAATGCCATTACTATAATTAAAATAGTATTTATAATATTTTCTATTTATAATTAAATACAACAAAGACAGTATTGATTACAATAATCAAAGCATAGTTCATAATAAAAAGTAATCTAACATTTACATTACTATTTACTAAATGATTACAACAATGAAATGTATTGAGATTATAATAATTAAAACATAAATTATAATATACATTTATTTAATAAGTAAATTTTCATTTGATCTTAATAAAAAATTGCTCGGATATATTAAATATGTGTTTGTTAGAGTATGTATAAAGCCAATCGCGAATTTATGAGCAAAATATGCATGGTCCACTTTATAGTAACATTTTCACAGGGAAACTGGACTACTGTAATGACGCTGACGTCACAACATGGCGACCATTTTACGCTAAAAACTTTAATTACATTATTATAGGTATAAAAATATGAAATATATAGCAATTTTTGATTTGTTTTCATTTATTTATATTGAAAATTCATGTGCGACGTAATTTTTAAAAAGTCGACGACTTGGACGGGCCCATTAACACTGGCCCTGTTACTATCGACACTAGTTAGGTGTCAATGGGCCCGTCCAACTTTTTTTGAATTTTTTATATGTTATGAAGAATTTAAAAATAGAAATACCGTATTTTTTGTTTTCTTGAAATTATGCTTAATAACGCCAAAAATAATGGACCTTTCCAATTTAAAGAGATAGAAGATATGCGCAATGGGGATCTGCGCATAGTAAGAACAACTGAGATCTATGACGTTTGATTCTAAAACATTTAGACGTAAAATGTGAGAATATCTCGGATAACTTTAAAAAATCTATCGAAAAGCTTTTATTGAAGGTAAAATGTCTAACGATGCAAATTTTCACTGAGAATACAGGTATTTTAATGACTGCAATATTTTTGACGTTTCGTTTGACAGCCCAACTGGCAGTTGTTCGCGCCATTTTCTTACTATTTGCAGCGATAGAAAGAGATAGCCCTTAAATTGGAAAGGTCCATTATTAAAGTTTTAGCGCGAAAGTTGTGACGTTAGTGTCACTCCGTCATAAGTAGAGAGAACCGACATACGTTACCATTAATAATGGTAATATAGGTAAGTAAAATTAATAATTTTTGCTCGTTTTCATAATCAGATTAATCATTCGCTTTAATTAATGTGACTTTAAGACTTTCTTTAATATAATATTGCAGGTTATTATACTCACCAAGTGTCATTATTATGATTAAAACAGTATTTTAAACTATTTTCTATTTATAATTAAATACAACAATGACAGTATTGATTACAATAATCAAAGCATAGTTCATAATAAAAAGTAATCCATCATTTACATTTCTATTTATTAAATGATTACAACAATGACAAGTATTAAGATTACAATAATTAAAACATAAATTATAATTTTATTTATTTAATAAGTAAATTTTCTTTTGATCTTAATAAAAAATTACTCGGATATATTAAATATGTGCGTGTTAGAGTATGTGTAAAGCCAATCGCGAATTTATGAGCAAAATATGCATGGTCCACTGTACAGTGACATTTTCACAAGGTAACTGGACGACTGTAATGACGCTGACGTCACAACATGGCGATCGTTTTACGCTCAAAACTTTAATTACATTATTATAGGTATAAAAATACAAAATATATAGCAATTTTTATTTCGTTTTCATTTATTTATATTCAAAATTCATATGCGATATGTAATTTCTAAAATGTCGATGACTTGGACGGGCCCATTGTAACATTTGTAATGCCTGACTAAAAATCCTTATACTTTTATATTTGCCACATTTTCGAAAGTTTAAAATTCAAAATACTATTCACTAAGGTGGGTAGGTTCTCATATAGGTAATTTCAAAATTTCGAAATGTAACGTTAACTCGTGAAAAATAAAAATTTAAATTTTGTAACAATTGACACCGGTCTCCCCTAATCTATTAAGCACAATAAACTTATTTAAAACAAAGTTATTAGTTGCATCTGATGTAGTACAGGGTAAAATCTTTTGTCAAAGCTTAGGTGTCTGTATTCTTGGTCTGATCTCAGGAGTCTGTAAGACAGACGTCGCCAATGTTGCGTCGACATCCCGACTCGACCTTCGTCTCGTCGTAAATCAAGTAGACTATTGTAGAACAATAATTGTGATCATCATACGACGCCTTGGTCATGGTCAACCACAGCTCTGAGGGAATTAACTGACAGCCAGTGACCGCAACCTCTGGTAGGATTGAGGTTTTGTGTTTTATGCACCCTGTGGTGAAGGGTTAGTGTAGCATTAGCAAATGGATGATTTACAATCACCATGTTTATACATTTATAACAGTAGAATCATTGATATTGGTGGACGCTTATTAGGCTCTTTTGGGATCCTATACATACTTACCATTTTTTTTTTTCGGAAGAACAGGATGATCTAAGAATTTTAGTGCAAACGCGACTTAAAATTTTTATGTAATAGCGAAGTTTTTAAAGTTCAGAATTTGTTGCGTGACGTAACAATTCTTCATCAGTGGTCGACAAACTATTAGTTCTAGAGAGTGTACAAATGTTTCATATTCGCATAGCTGAAATATTATATATATATATATATATATATATATATATATATATATATATATATATATATATATATATATATATATATATATATATATATATATATATATATATATATATATATATATATATATACAGGCTGTTATATTTTAATGGACCCAGCAAATATCTCGCTTATTTATTAAGTTGGTAATTTCGTTCATATAACATGATTTATACAGCAACATGTAAGCTACTTGATGACGGATGTACATTCCTGATACCACTTCCGGTTTATGAGTAATTAATATCTACTTTGAAATTTCAAATGGAACATACTATATTTTTTTACAAATTTGAAAAGTACATCAAATTTGCTTTACAATCATGTAAAATAATCCATATGTTACATTATTAAAAATTAAAATGGCTGGCACTTTTTTATACACCTAATTGGAAAGAGAATAGTGAGCCATGACTGTGGCTTGTGTTCCTTATTCTTATTTTCTGTATTATTATGACAAAAAAATATTATTTCGTTTAATAAAAATAGTTACAATTGTTTTAGTTAATTGTTTTATTTCAAGCCACATGCAGTCATGCTCACTATTCTCTTTCCAATTAGGTGTATAAAAAAGTGCCCGCCATTTTAATTTTTAATAATGTAACATATGGATTATTTTACATGATTGTAAAGCAAATTTGATGTACTTTTCAAATTTGTAAAAAAATATAGTATGTTCCATTTGAAATTTCAAAGTAGATATTAATTACTCATAAACCGGAAGTGGCATCAGGAATGTACATCCGTCATCAACTAGCTTACATGTTGCTGTATAAATCATGTTATATGAAAGAAATTACCAACTTAATAAATAAGTGAGATATTTGCTGGGTCCATTAAAATATAACACCCTGTATATATATATATATATATATATATATATATATATATATATATATATATATATATATACAGGGTGGTGACTTGGACGACGCAGCATAGGGGTTTCAATGGTAAAATCTTAATGTGCAGTTATTTGCTCCCCTAATTATTTTAAAATTGAATTTAAGTTTTTGTTACAGAAAAAAATACTGCATCCGAATATGCTATTATTTATAATTTTTCAATTTTCGGGACTGTAAAAATAGTCGAAAACAATAATAACATTTTTGAAAAATCATTGCTGCCATGGAACAAAAATATAAACAAAAGTGCAAACATCTGTCAAAGATTCTTGACGTTTAAAATTATTTTCAAAACAAGGATAAATAAAACATCTTTATTGTATAGAGTTGATGACAACGATGTAATAGTTGATTACAACAATGTAATTTGACAAGAATGAAATTGAAGATTTCTTTAAGTAGTGACAAATGTTTGTGCTTTTGTTCCATGGCATCAATGATTTTTGCAAAAAAGTTATTATTGTTTTCGACTATTTTTACGGTTCCGGATATTGAAAAATTATAAACATTACCATATTCGAATGCAATATTTTTTCCTGTAGCAAAAACCTAAATACAATTTTGCTCTAAAATAATTAGGGTAGCAATTAACTGCACATTAAGATTTTACCATTGAAACACCTATGGTGCGTCGTTCAAGTCACCAGCCTGTATATATATATATATATATATATATATATATATATATATATATATATATATATATATATATATATATATATATATATATATATATATATATATATATATATATATATATATATATATATATATATATATATATATATATATATGATGTCCCAGGACGAGCTTACGCTATCGTTATTTTAAAAACTATTCATTATTATTATACGAAATATGGTAACGTTCAAAGCTGTTGTTGTAGTGCATGATGTCAAATGTTATTTTGATAATCCAGCAATAATATTTATTACGTCTTGAAATTTGGTGTTACGGGCCGAGAGAAGACGATTGTAATTTCCTAAACAGAGATCCGGACAGCGATTCGTATCAAGTTAATTACTTGGTGATATAGGGCGTGGGTGATGTAAAACAATCATTCCAAGATGCAACCCTTCAATTCATTATGCCTTGGACTAGGGTTAGGGCAGGAATAGCAATGGGCTTGGTCACTTACAACAAGGGTTGTACAAGCCTTGTTAGGGTGTCCAGTAAGGAATGTGGAAGTCAAATTTATTAGCTTATTGCTTTTGTGCATAAAGTTGTTAATATATTTGATTGATCCTACATTATTTTTACCTCCCGCTACCCTTGGTAAGGGAGGTTTAGGGATAGTGCTAACAATTGCATATCGAGATTTTGGTAAATGACTATGTTTTAAGGTCCCTAGAATTCAATTTTAACATTTTCATGATGATGACTGTGTATGTCTGCATCAGATTTTTTTAAAATTTATTTTTATAAAACTTCATCTTAATTCAAAGAGATTTGTAGTTCTACAGCCTTAATTGTTATTCGTATGGCTATTTTTTGCACGATCGGTTTTTTTAATGTTTACCGATGGTGTTTCTAAGGCAGTAGATTTTATTTACAAATAACAGTATGTGATGGGAATCATATCGGTACATTTACCGTTCAGGAGGCGAGACGGTAAGTAAAAAATCTGATGTGGCCAGCACATAACCTCTCGCCAGATATTTTACGTGGTTGTACGCATAAAACAAAAAATATTTTTAAATACAAATACATACCGTGTGTCTGCCTTAAAGGTGTACATAGGAGATTAACATGGGAAATCAGTTTTTTGCAATTTCCTGCTCGCCTAATTATTTTAAGCAAAAATGCGTCAAATAAAAGTTTTAGAGAATAAAATTCTGCACCTAAATCAATAAACAGAATTACCTTTCTATGCATTGTCACGACAGAAATTAAATATGAAAATATCGAAAATCACGTTAAAAATATCGACAGCCATGGAACTGAACAAAAAATAAATAAATGCTTGACGTTTTATTTGTCACAACGTAAGTTAACTTATTTGACGTTTCTGACAATTTGATTTTGTCTCTAGTTTTATTGTCTGAAATGATTAAAAAATGAACATTTATACGAATGAAAAGCTAAATTCGTGACAATATTTGAAATGACTGCTAATGTGTCTTCAAAAAATACACGTGAGTCGCGTAATCAGAATATAGGACGAGCAGAACATGCGTTACTCTAAGAAAGAGTGGTGGGAATGATAAGTGTAGACCCTTTCTATAGTACTAAAGTAGATGTATTGGAAATGAGTTGAGAGTACATAACAGCATCATACATAATTTTGTTACGCAATGTTGAATTTTTGATATATTCATATTATTTAAATAAAACTGTATTTTCTTAACTTTATTATTTTTATATTTCTATTATTGCCGTAATTAACGATATTTGTTCGAATCAAATTGTCAGAAACGTCAAATAAGTTAACTTACGTTGTGACTGGTTGTGACAAATAAAACGTCAAGCATTTATTTATTTTTTGTTCAATTCCATGGCTGTCGATATTTTTAACGTAATTTTCGACATTTTCATATTTAATTTCTCTCGTTATAAAACATGTAAATGTAATTCTGTTTATTGTTTTTTTGACGCGTTTTTGCTTAAAATAATTAAGCGAGCAGGAAATTGCAAAAAACTGATTTCTCATGTTAATCTCCTATGTACACCTTTAAAATAGACACACGGTATATTCATGTCTCACTACAAAATAATTCTCACATATATTTGCAAAATCTATGGGATATTTTAATATAAATTATGTACAATACATACATTTTCTTTATATTCAATATCCTGAAATTTTCTTTTTCTACTTTCCTTTTCTTTTTCTTTATATGCATCATTTTTTCGCAAATAACTTTTATATTCTTTTTACGTATATTCTTTTGCGTTGTTGACTTTTTATTTTATTTTCATAATCTTCATAATAATGTACAAATATTTTTGATAGTGGCATACAAATATTTTTGACAGTGACATTTATTTGTGAATTACAAACATTTGAATTTCTTGCCTTGAAGTAGTTTGATCTGAGAATTTTTACATGAAATTATTTTATAGGCATTTCTTTATCTCTAAATCTATAGAAGATATAATAATGAATTTATATTTATCGAATAAAGAATTTAACGTTCTTTAATATACTCATACACACACACACACACACACACACACACACACACACATATGGACATCATCGTAAAAATGTTATAATCTGATTCTAGGGACCTTAAAACGCGCTTATTCTCTAAAATCTGGATATGCGATTTTTAGCATGAACCTCTCTTAGCGAGATGTAATAAAAACAAAGATCAAAGCTTACTTTAAAAAATCTGATGTGGCTAGCATATTACCTTCCGTCACATCCAAGATCTAGGTATTTTGTATAAATTCCATCCACAAAATTTCTTGCAAAAGATTCCATATTTCAAGTACATTACCTTCTGTCAGTTCTATGTATATTGTACAAATTCCAATATATTATTAAAATATCATTGACGTATACAGCATGTTGCAAAAATACTGATAAAAATGAGTAAAAAAGCTTAATCAACATAGGTCCGATCTTCCAAAGTTTCCGAGATTTGAAGCAGTGAAGAATGAGTTTTTACAGGGTTTACGTCTGCTATCTCGAAAACTATAAGAGTTACGACTTTGATTAAATGGGATTTTTTGTTTACCTTTCAGAGGTCATCTTAGATGTGCTTTTGTTTTTTTTAAATCAAATAACTGTACTATGTTAAATGTGGCGACCTTGGCCAATATTTAAATTTCAAATAACTCCGTAACAATTAGATATTGAGAAAAACGTTTCATATTAAATTTTATTGTTTTTTTATAGTCTATTTACTGACTTAGACAAAATTTTGTTCGATCACTACCTTTGTCAGTTTTTTTCGATTTTTCGCATTTCTCGGAAACAGTTGAAGATCAGTCCTATGTAGATTTAGCTTTTTTATTTACTTTGATCAGTACTATATGCCCTTAAATTTTTACCTTCCGTCACCTTTAGGTAAGGAAGGTATTGTCTTTGGTCAAAAAATTCGGTGGTGAGTTTTTGATGAATAAGCACGTTTTAGGGTCCCTAGAATACGATTTTACTATTTTTACGATGATGTCTGTATGTATGTGTGTGTGTGTATGTGTGTGTGTGTGTGTGTGTGTGTGTGTATGTGTGTGTGTGTGTGTGTGCGTGTGTGTGTGTGTGTGTGTGTGTGTGTGTGTGTGTCTGTGTGTGACAAAATTTTCTAATGCGATAACTCTAATACTACAATTCCAAAAATTATAATTCTTTCGTATTCCTCTTCGTTACATCAATGTGAAGAGCTGATTAGATTTTGGTTATAATTGGTCAACCGGAAGTATCCTCATTTGAAGATTTTAACAGTTTTTCTTGAAAAAACGATGTTAAATATCATTTTTTCACATTTAATATTATTATAAATATTAAAGAATTATTTATTCTCTATACGATTTGAATGCATTTTATACTTCATGTTAAATGGACATAGAGTTAAAAAATTATAAAGAAATTAAATATCATATATATTAGTCAGCTTTGCTATAACTTTGGAAACAGCTGCTACATTAAGAAAATTCTGATTGAAAGGTGTCAGTGTCAAGTGCAGTTGACAGTATCTGTATGTTATAATTTTACTGGAAATATAGGATCTTTGGTTAGAAACTTTCTGTATGGAATTTGTATAAAATACATAAAACTGCCTTAAGGTAATGTACAAGAAATATAATCTTTTGCAAGGAACTTTATGTATGACATTTATACAAAATACATAGAGCTGACGGAAGGTAATGCTGGCCACATCAGATTTTTTTACAGTATTTTTGAGACACCATATATGTCAAACTAATTTAAAGTTCGCTAATAATAATTGATCCATTTCAGCTCATATAAAATATGTAAATATGTTTAAAATAATTTTTGTACATACATATATTGCATTTATTTTTTAAAATGTGTATGTGCAAAAACACAATACTATATTTAGAAATCAATCTCTTAAAATATTTTGTATATGAAAATCAGAACCCCTTTAAGCAAATTACTTTTTCGTTATCATAGACGTAATGTCTGAAATTCAAGCCCACTTAATGTTAATAGACATTTAGCTAGCCTTAATCGTCATATTCATAAGCAATAATAAGTTCCAGATACAGATCCTACCTAATGTCTTTCTTTCGTAATTTCTATTATATAGTCAGGTGTTAATCATTTTTCTTTTTTCTTAGTAAAAACACTAGTAATAAATAAATGAGAGAATAAGACACATACGAGTAGAAATATTTACAATCATTCAGTAAATATTTCTAATAACTTTTCGTAAGATACAAGTTTAGAATAGGTGTTACAATTACAATAATTACAGAAATTTACAGATATATTACTAGTATAATAAATATCATGCATGTTTATGAAATTGGCAATGAGCCTGTTTCACATATTTCAAAAAGTATTTTAAATGTAAGTTTATGCATTATTTTTCTTATTATTAATTATTTTTCTAATAATTTGTTGTCATTTTCGTAAATAATTAAATACGAATATTGACGCCAAGAATAGTCATGAAAAACAACCCCCCACTCCTGTGTCGTAGAAGCACATACATTACGTCATTCACAGCCAATAGGAAAACAGTTTTTCCATCACCTACATTTATTTTTGTTATTTAGATAAATAAATGTAGGCGATAGTTTGTCACATGTTAATAACAAACTTAATTTGACATTGACATTTTCCATTATAAATGAGTAATAGTGGCTAATACAGAATACACTCAAGCTAAGTCGGACAGTTTGCCGAAAATTGAAAGCTGGATGATGGCTGAATTTATATCAGAAAACGACTGTTTCATTGTTGCCGAAATAAGGTGTGTTAAAAAGTTAATGTAAAATAAAATGTAAAACCCAACCATCAGCTCTTCGACCTACTGCTTCCAACCACAATTTTCATTTCTTCGCATCTTTTGGTATATTTATAAATTCAATGGTAAGTTTGTTCCTAGCGCATTTTTGCAAGAAGGCCCAATACGATACTGTAAATTACTCATTTTATATGGAATTTTGTATTATATAACACGAACCAAACTCAAAAATTTGACACTTGTTTGACAACTTTGACAATGTATTTATCATAACACTTGTAACAAAACACGAAGAATTGACATAAGCCGTGTTTCTTCGGGCTGTGATTGTGATTTTGTGAATCCTGATTCATTTAATAGTGATTCCTTTGAATCAGGATTTAAAAATTATATCAAGAAAACAACTTGAACAATATAAACACAATTTAGTGTTAAATGTCATATGCAGACTAATGCAAACTATCCTATTTTATTTTATAAATAAACAACTGTCAAGTGTTAAAGGCAGAATTAAAAATCTGATGTGGCCAGCACATTACCTTCCGTCATTTCTATGTATTTTGTATAAATGTCATACAGAAAGTTCCTTGCAAAAGATTATATTTCTTGTACATTACCTTAAGGCAGTTGTATGTATTTTATACAAATTCCATACAGAAAGCAAAAGATCCTATTTCCAGTAAAATTATAATACGGTCAACTGCACCTGACATTGACACCTTTCAATCAGAATTTTCTTAATACATCAGCTGTTTCCAGAGTTATAGCATAGCTAGCTAATATATAATATTTAATTTCTTTATAATTTTTTAACTCTATATCCATTTAATATGAAATATAAAATACATTCAAATCGTATAGAGAATAAAATATTCTTTAATATTTATAAAAACATCAAATGTGAAAAAATGATATTTAACATCGTTTTTTCAAGAAAAACTGTTAAAATCTTCAAATAAGGGTACTTCCGGTTGACCAATTCTAACCAAAATCTAATCAGCTCTTCACATGGATGTAACGAAGAAAAATACGAAAGAATTATAATTTTTTAAATTGTAGTATGGAAGTTATCGTAGACGAAAATTTTGTTACACACACACACACACAGACACACATACACACACACACACACACACACACACACACATACAGACATCATCGTAAAAATAGTAAAATCGTGTTCTAGGGACCCTAAAACGTGCTTATTCATCAAAAACTCACCACCGAATTTTTTGACCAAAGACAATACCTTCCTTACCTAAAGGTGAGGGAAGGTAAAAACGTATCATATTGATGTAAAAAAAATGTTTTTGGTAATGGTAAGCAACATGAAGTACGTTTATTTCAAACAAGTAGGAGAATCTTATTTCCCTTGATGCCACATACCCCACATTGATAAATTTCTACGCTCGAAATATTATATTTTTAATTTGCCCTGAAATGAATCCGTGTGAATCGCTCAAAAAAGTTGATTTTGAAGGGAAGGGGGAAGGTTGTCTAGTGATCACAAAATGAGAAAGTATAGATAACGAGTAGGAAATGTAAAAACATTATTCTTCTTAATCATGATCACTTTTATCATTTAGACCAATTGAAGCCGATGTTGATGTGTGTTGTGACGTCACATTCTGTTTCAGATCACGAGACTTTTTCAAAATATCCAAATTTCAATCATTAATTGTGAAATATCTAATGGATATTTGGTGATATTTTCAAATTTGAGGCTATTAAAATAATGATATCTTTATAAATTTAATACTTAGAAGGAATATAAAAATTCTTGCAACAGTCCTATTAAACATAACTTACTCGAAAAGTCCCTAAGCCATTCGGCAGATGGTGCTCACATCAGCGCCAGTTTTAAATAGCCGAAATTACATTGGGTAAACTTGTATGTTGTCTTCAATTTCATCCAATCAGAGAGGTCAAAACTATTCCCAATTCTCTACAATACTGAATGGCTTAAATGACCCGAGGTATAATTTGTATATTGAATCATTTAATTTGCTTATTTTGCCCTTTTAAGATTATTGATTATTCATTTTCATTATTGTAATCAAATTTTCTTTATTGTAATCAAGCATTATTTTTGTTGTAATTAGAAATCCTAACATCATACCTATATTCACTAAATTTAATTGTAGCTATCCTTTATGTACATATGGCTAGATTAAATAATGAGGTTTAACTTGTCATATTAGTTCCAGAATTTTATGTACACTATTATTCACGAAAGATAACTATTGAAGGTCATTTGTTCGAAGAAAGAATACACTTCACTTTATAGCAGTCGCTTAGCAACATTTTGTATTAGAAAGACAAAGATTATTTGACCTATGTCTATTTAATTTATGTGGTGTGACAGATATACGTAAATAGTGGCATTACTTTCTAACACACTATAAATAATAATGACATATGTCGTAGAATTGCAGACATAATAATCTACTACACTGCCCTCTGTGCTAATATTTACCCAGTGGCGTTGACGTTTAAATCAAATTATTATTCCTTGATTTATAAGTTAAGTCTGTGTTTTTGTATTTTGCAAAAATATAAGTGAAGAACATAAATCTTTCAGAAAGGTATTATTTAGAAAGAAACATAATTTTCAAATGAATTACTCTTAGTGTTTCAGTTAAAATGTGTCCATAAATATGTCATGTTGCACGCCTATGCATACGAAATGCAATGAAGTTATCTACAAGTAATATTATTTCAGACGACTCACAAATGACCTTGAATAGTCATCTTTCGTGAATAATAGTTTAGTAGTCGAACCAATAGAATGACTTGTTTTTGTTTAAGAATGGACCTTTTCAATTTAACGGCTATCTCTTTCTATCGCTGCAAATAGTAAGAAAATGGCGCGAACATCTGCCAGTTGTGTTGTCAAACGAAACGTCAAAAATATTCCAGTCATTAAAATACCTGTATTCTCAGTGAAAATTTGCATCGTCAGATATTTTAACTTTAATAAAAGCTTTTGTAACTTATTTCGATAAGTTATCTGAGATATTATAACAATTTAAGTCTAATTTTTTTATGAAACACGCCATAGATCTCAGTTGTTCTTACTATGCGCAGATCCCCAATGCGCATATCTTCTATCTCTTTAAATTGAAAAGGTCCATACTGGAGTATAGAAGGTAATATAACAACTAATAAGTACAAAAAGAGTTTAAAGTTTGTCAACCAATTAACAATTTATTAAACTTACAATTCACTTATTTATTTTAAATTTTTTTATGATACAAAATGTACTTAAATCAAGTATTACTTTTGGTAGTACCTTTATGAATATATTCTTCTATCATTTGTTCAATGTATTTTTCATACTCTTGCATTTCTTTTTCACGGCGTAGCATGCGATTTTTTGTTCGCTGTGTTAAGTATTGAAGTGTTAATAATATTAAAATTAACGCATATATTCCGGCCGCTATTACACAGTTCCAAAAGGTCTGAAATTAAAATATCAACAATAATATAACATTTTTCATTTATTTTACAATCACTGCCATGTACTAGTAATTTTTGAATTATATACTAGGATATTTTTTCAAATTTTGTTACTCATATTTTGACGCGACCGGAATTGAACGATAAGATGTCATAAACCGGAAATTTAAAAACAAAAATTAAATATGAAGTTCGTTAAATCAAGGTTTTAAAGCAATAATTTTAAATTCAAATTCTGGCCAACATTATAGAAAAGTTACTAGAATTTTAAATCTGGGAACATTTTAAATTTTGAGTAGGAGAGTAGGTACGAACCAGTACGAACGTAGCTGTTTAATATTTTAATCATTAGGTACGTTCAATAAGCCAAGCAAAACAAGCAACCGGAAGTAAAATTTGTTGAACGACTTTGCTAGCCTAGCATTTGCTTGATTTGCTCGCAAGCAATCCAAGCCACAATTTTCTCGCTTGTCTTGCTAAGTGTCAAATATAATGGCGGGAAATACAAATTTTACATACATGAAGTTAACTTGAACTGTTTCTATTTCTTTATATGGTGTGTGTCTATCAACCACATGTAAAAAAGGCTTTGAGAGTTTTGTGATGGATGTTTATAACATTATCAAATATAAAATATTTTGTTATAGTCAATATAGCTTCTTCCAAATTAATTCCACTATCTGAAAATAAGTATATAAATTCATTTTCCATATGTTTGCAGACCAAGAAAAGAAATACAACAGGTACACAATTACACAATGTTATATTTGACATCTATATACGTTTCTCGATGACAGTTGTGGATGACAGTTCGTCATATAGCTAGCAAATCGTTCAGCGCACTAAGCAACAAGTCTCGTTTGCTTACTTAGCATTTGCTAGATTTGCTTACTTCATTGAACGCACCTATTATTATAAGTAAGAATGACTTATACTCTATCCGTTTTAACTATAGAGCGTTGGGTGAGATAGGGCCTAAGATTCTAGCACTCTGATTGGTTCAAACGTGAACCGAGTTTACACAGCAAAATAATTGACGCGAAATTTAAATTTACTTGACAACTGCATCAATTATTTTGATTTATGTTATGCCGTCTGGCATAAAATAAATAAAAGTCAACAATGTCAATAGTACACGATTTATTACATATTAATTTCTGTTCTTTTCGTTTATATAATTTTCATAGTGTTTTGACATATTTCATATTACATAGTTTTCGTTGTGCGCGTTTTCTTAGTTTTTCGTTAGTTTTGTTATTGTTCTCTTCGTTAATATTATAGATAAAAATCCTGAACCTGGCTCTGCCAATGTTTTACAATAACTAAAAAGAAAGGCTCTCCGAAGCGGGCAAAAAATTGCGTATAATTTATACTGCACATATCGTGCCACGAATCCATATTCCAAATGAGAGTGTGTCCAAATTGTGGAATCAGAATTGGGCATAGGACAATGTAGTATTTGGAAAGCTATAAAAGAACAGGAGGAAAAAGGGTCATTCGGATCAACCCAGGAACAAAGAAATTTGTTTAGAATATACATATAATGTATATATTTCAGAGAGTAAATATTTATATTTCAAAGGTGAATTATATTTTTATTTTACGTTGTTTTCTTTAAAATTTATTTGAATAATGTGGGTTTCATTTATGCATGCCCCTTTCGCCGACATGTAGAGAAAGGTACGGAGATTATAAGTAAGTGTAAGCATAAAAGCAATGTCAATGTCAATTAGAAAGAATTTTTTAAATCCAGGATTGGCGCCAAAATTTGAATTCTTTATTTAATACATGTAAAAACGGCCGCGCTCGAAACGCCATCTAGTCTATAGTTAAAACGGATAGAGTATAGGGCGCGAGCAGACACGTGACTCGAGCTTTAATGTTATTATTTTACAATTTTTAGGCAGTAAAACATATGAAATTAAAAATAATAACATTTTAGCAGTTCAAAATCAAAATAAATCAAAATATTGGTCTTGTCAACATGACATTGTCAAAATGACATGCGCACACAAATCAGCTGATTCCAAGCACGTCAAGGTCGCTCGAGTCACGTGTCTGCTCGCGCCCTATAATTACCTGAAATTTTGTAGGTATGAATATACTTACATTCATATATGCATTGTGGACTTTATCATAAAATTCTTCTGGCGGTATATGTTTGTTAGGTTCAGTCTCATAATAATGTTTATTTATATCTTCAAGTAGTCCTACACTGTGCATGTAATAGCAGACTGCCAAAATAGACTGCATATAAAAAAATATTAAAATATAAATATTTATAGGTTATCTTATACGTACCAACTGAATTATGCCCCATATACTAATAATACAGCAACATAGCGTCAGTTTTGGTCCCAATATTCTCATTTTGACGGATTGAACTAAGGCAAATTACGTATAAATGACTTATTTTAAATATAACACGAAGTAAATGTGACGTTTAAACAGTGAAGTTATATTTTCGTCACGTCAGTGTTATTTAATTGTTGCTAATTTCATGTATTTTTTATTGTTGTGAATGTGTCAGAATAAATAAAAAATATCTGTAAATAAAATAATAACAAAAACCATATTTCTTTCCGTATTGTTTTCAATAAATATTAATTACATAACTTTAAAACTGACCTTTTGCAATAGAAGTATTTTATACATGGTTTATTTTTAAAAAATTCTAATTCGAGTCTAATACATTGCTAAATTATAATAATAAACTGATTACAATAATGAAAATAATAACACAAAAATTGAGTATAATAATGATTGTTACTGTACGTTTTTATTCAGAATCCTAGCATATATATATATATATATATATATATATATATATATATATATATATATATATATATATATATATATATATATATATATATATACACACACTCTAAGAAATTTTTAACCAATTTTAACACTAAAATTGGTTCCAGGAGGTCCACCAGATTACGTGTAATTTTAACAAGGTATCTGTTTGGTTAAAAAGTACACTGGAAACTGGTTTAATATTTAACACAAAATTTCTAGTTAAAAATATTAGTGCGTGTTAAAATTTACACTGAAATTCATATTTTAACTAAATGTACGAGTTAATTACCTTCTACACTAAATAGGGTAAAGTACGCGTTTCAGTAGCACCTCTTGATGTATTCAATTAGTCGTATTTGAGTAATTTTTTACAGAATGTGTTAAATAAGGTAAATAAGGATATCATTGAAATATAAATAATATAATTTTATTATATCAAAAAATACATAAGTAAATAAATCTTATATTTGGCTAATATGTGTGTTGTACAAAAATATGTTAATAATATAACTTCCATCGGAACTCGGAACATGAAAGCGTTTCATATATGGTCCTTTGTACAAAAAATATTTAAAAATATTAAAGTCATTTCAGACACATCTAATTTTGCAATTTTAGTGGTTATAGAGTTTAAACAAAATATATTGTATCCATAGACTCAATAATATCTGACGAGGAAGTTAGTTGGTATTAAAAAAACCACATTAAATTCATTTAGAACTATTCATTTTATATCACATGGTATACTCATTTTGAAGTATGTAATAACACTTATGTAGCAATAAACACGTTCGTACATCTCACAGATCAAACCAAGAATACGTATATCACAATCATATCACAGTTGCACAATCCATACTTTGGTACTGATTTCATCGCTACTTATAGTAAATACACGTCATATTAACCAGCGTTGAGTGTTATTTTACTTTTAACGAAATATAGTGTAGTTGCAGCACCGTATTGTGCAAATGTACACTAAGTTGAGCATAAGTAACTCAAAAAATTGTTGGTAATTAAAAGTAACCATATTTTTGAGTAATATATCTCATTTACTCCATATGTGGTTAGGGTTAACATATTTGAAATTTATTAAAATAACACGGACAAAATTTAACTAAACCGTATTTTTAACACGGACGAAAAATGTACTTATTTAAGTGATAAAATTAACACTAAATTACTTCACCAATCGATTTGGTTACTTTTCACCGACGAGTGTATATATATACATATTGTATGACTAGCGAATGAAAGTTGACATTTAGATTATTTAATAGATGTGGTTTTTTTTTTCTGAAAACATTTCCCGATATTTGATTTGAAAGGAAACTGACTCTTATGTACCTATTCCGTTACAGAAGACTGAAATTGTACTCAATACCAGGTGGCATTTAAAATGACCTTAGCAACAGGCAGGGATGTATTTAAAAAATTTAATACCGCAAATTCTAGTTCGTTAGTCTCAGGTGTAAGCAACCCTCGAGTAGGAATTACTGTTAGAGGAAATTCAAAATAATAATATCAATCAAAATATTTTGTTATCAAAATAAAAGAAAAATGTTTAAAATATTTTAAATGCACCCCTGTTTTGATATTCTGTCACCCTAGTCGGCCATCTATTTTCAGCCAGACGTAGTAATGTATTTCTGTGCTTTCCTAGTCCAGTATTTAAATGGGTTCGTGCAAAAATTTCATACCTGAAAATTTCGTACAATTCTATTCTTCTCTTAAACGTCAACTTTCATTCGCTAATCATACCATTTCAAGGTTGCAGATAAGTTCTTGAATCCGTATTATATCTTTCTTATTATGTGGCTTTCATTTATTTGAAAAACAAAATACTAAATTACAATAAAAAAAATCTGATGTGGCCAGCACATTACCTTCCGTCAGTTCTATGTATTTTGAACAAATTTCATACGGAAAGTTCCTTGTTAAATTAAATATTCTATTTCTTGTACATTACCTTCCGGCAGTTGCATGTATTTTATGCAAATTTCATACAGAAAATTATTATTTTGTGACGTTTTCTATATACAGTGTAATGTATCTGCAGAAATAAAAGATTTATTATTATTATTATTATTATTATTATTATTATTATTATTATTATTATTATTATTATTTCTTGTACATTACCTTAAAGCAGTTGTATGTATTTTATACAAATTCTATTCAGAAAGCAAAAGATCCAATATTTCCATTAAAATTATAAGACAAACACACTATGTCAATTTCACTTGACACTGACATCTTTCAATCAGAATTTTCTTCATATAGTAGCTGTTTCCATAGCTATGGCTACTTTATGAAATTTAATTTCTTTATAATTTTTTAACTCTATATCCATTTAATATTAAGTATTAAGTGCAGTCAAATCGTATAGAGAATAAAATATTCTTTAATATTTATAATAACATCAAACGTGAAAAAATATATTTAACATAGTTTTTTCAAGAAAAACTGTTAAAATCTTCAAATGATGGTACTTCCGGTTGACCAATTGTAACCAAAATCTAATCAGCTCTTCATTTGGATGTAACGAAGAAGTGTACGAAAAAATTATAATTTTTGTAATTGTAGTATTAGAGTTATCGCAGACGAAAATTTTGTTACACACACACACACACACACACACACACACACACACACACACATACATACACACACACACACACACACACACACACACACACACACACACACACACACACACACACACACACATACAGACATCATCGTAAAAATAGTAAAATCGTATTCTAGAGACCCTAAAACGTGCTTATTCATCAAAAACTCACCACCGAATTTTTTGACCAAAGACAATACCTTCCTTACCTAAAGGTGACGGAAGGTAAAAATTGATTACAATAATGAAAATATATACTCAATACTCATAAAGGCCAAATAAGAAAAATAAATCAATCAATTTAAACAGATAGACGATATATGCGCAATGGGGATTCCTTGCTGAAATCCATGGCGTTTGTTTTTTTTGTTAATTTAGACGTAAAACATGAGAATTTTTTTTGACAATTTTAAAAAACTTCTCGAAAGAAGCTGCAAAAGCTCTTATTCAAGCTAAAATATCTAAAGATGCAAATTTTCACAGAGAATACAGGTATTTTAGTGATTGCAATATTTTTGACGTTTCATTTCACAGCCCAACTGGCAGTTATTGGCGCCATTTTACTTATATTTGCAGCGATAGTTGTTAAATTGAAAAGGTCTATTGAATGAACCTTTCGCTGCAAATAGTAAGAAAATGGCGCGAACTACTGCCAGTTGGGCTGTCAAACGAAACGTCAAAAATATTGCAGTCATTAAAATGTTTGTATTCTTAGTGAAAATTTGCAACGTTAGACATTTTAACTTCATTAAAAGCTTTGTTAACTTAGTTCGATAAGATTTCTTAAAGTTATCTGAGACATTCTCACATGTTACGTCCAGTGGCGGATTTAGATAATTATAATAGGGGGGGCACTAAATTCGGAAAAACAAATTTTAAATATATAGAGTGCCCCCCCCCCCGTTAACTTTTACATTATAAGTAATAGAAAAAAAATTGCTCATATAAAAGTTTTATTATTTTAAATAAACTATTTGATGGCAGATGTAGATATTTTTTATAGTCAGAACTTTTATTTTTTAAATAGCAACCTATAATTATTTTACTGAAATATAAACCGCAATTTTTTGTCTTTTTAAAGATCTATTACTTTTTATTAATGTATTTGAAACTATTCGAAAAAAATAACAAGAAAATGAGTTTGAGAAATATGAGAAATAATGTTTATTCAAATATTCTAAGTAGCTATGTGAAAATGAACAAATGCAACAATGTTATATAAAAGAAGCAAAAACATCTAATTAAGTAATTAGAACAACTTATGACAAAAAATGGCGAATTATATTTTAGTGAAATAATTATTGTTTGCTATTTAAAAAATAAAAGTTGATAGTCGTATCTTGCAAATGTAACTTTATAAAAAATATCTACATCTGCCATCAAATAGTATAATTAAAATATATGAACTATTTGTTCTATTACTTATAATAAAAAAGTTTGGGGGGGGGGGGCGCAACTTCCCAGACTCATCCTGTATAAGTTTATATAATGTTTATTGTTCAAAATAATAAACAATTTGAAAAATAAATAGAAATTCTGTATTTTTATTATTTTTATTATTATTTTTATTCTTTTATTTATCTATGATGTATGTAGTACGTGAATGATATTATGTAATAATTAAATTTTGAAAAATAACAGGGGGGGCACGTGCCCGAGTGCCCCCCCTCTAAATCCGCCCCTGGTTACGTCTAAATTCTTTAGAAACAAACGTCATACATCTCAGTTTTCTTACCATGCGCAGATCCCCATTGCGCATATCTTCTATCTCTTTAAATTAAAAAGGTCCATCGAATTCAAATTTAATTGATATTTATGTCCGGGAACATATTTCACTTTACACATTGAGACATCTGGCGGATTCCAATTTCGTAAACATGATATTTACGAATTTATTTCACCTATGAAATTTATATGCTGTGGTATTTTCGATGAGAAATAATTCTGCCCTGTGATTTGTTTGATTTCTATATTTAACCACATTTTTGATTTCTATTTTGTAATTAATAGTACATATAAACTGTTATTCACGAAAGATGACTATTCAAGGTCATTTGTAAGCCGTCTGATATAATATTACTCGCGCATAATTTCATTGCATTTCGTATGCATAGGCGTGCAACATGAAATATTTATGGATACATTTTAATTGAAGAAAAGAGTAATTTATTTGAAAATTATATTTCTTTCTAAATAATGCCTTTCTGAAAGATTTATGTTCTTCACTTATGTTTTTGCAAAAAATATAAACTTAACTTATAAACCAAGGAATAATAATTTGATTTAAACGTCAACGCCACTGGGTAAATATTAGCTCAGAGGGTAGTGTAGTACATAATTAGGTATCTGTAACTCTACGACATACGTCATTATTATTTATAGTGTGTTAGAAAATAATGCCACTATTTACGTATATCTGCCGTACCACATAAGTATAATAGACATAGGTCAAATCATCTTTCTCTTTCTAATACAAAATGTTGCTAAGTTACTGCTATAAAGCGATGTGTATTCTTTCTTCGAACAAATGACCTTGAATAGTCATCTTTCGTGAATAATAGTTTATATGTCTTATACATTTTAACAGATAAAAATATTTAGTATCGACAATTTTTACTTTATTATTAAACGCATGCAGTGGCGTATCCAGGACTCATGGTAAGGGGGGGCTGCCATGGACCTATTACTTATATACATAGGTATACTGTTCACCGTCTAGTTAGCAAATGCAAGTTATATTTTCAAACAATTCTGAATTGAAAATAAGGACGATTAACTGTAGAATATTAATGTACAAAATATAACTAAACAAAAGATGACAGTATGGTCATTCTTTATTAATAAAAAAATCACTGTGAACATAGGAATATACATTTAACAGAACTAAAAACAAAAGTGAAAAGGTGTCCTTAGCGGCCGCCAGCCGTTAAGACGTATAACGGACGCATCATAGAATAACGAGATATTTTGTCACGGAAAATTCATAAACAAAAAATTTGTCAAAATGACAGAAGAAAGAATTTTCAGAAGATATTCCAATAGGCGCTTTCTTTTTAGGGGGAAAATGAACTGATCTTACCTCGTACTGAACTGAACTGAACTACTCCTAAAAAGAACAGTATATTTTTACCTTCCGTCACCTTTAGGTAAGGAAGGTATTGTCTTTGGTCAAAAAATTCGGAGGTGAGTTTTTGATGAATAAGCACGTTTTAGGGTCCCTAGAATACGATTTTACTATTTTTACGATGATGTCTGTATGTGTGTGTGTGTGTGTGTATGTATGTATGTATGTGTGTGTGTAACAAAATTTTCGTCTACGATAACTTCCATACTACAATTCTAAAAATTATAATTCTTTCGTATTTCTCTTCGTTACATCCATGCGAAGAGCTGATTAGATTTTGGTTAGAATTGGACAACCGGAAGTACCCTCATTTGAAGATTTTAACAGTTTTTCTTGAAAAAACTATGTTAAATGTCATTTTTTCACATTTAATGTTATTATAAATATTAAAAAATATTATATTATCTATACGATTTGATTGAATTTTATACCTAATATTAAATGGATATAGAGTTAAAAAATTATAAAGAAATTAAATTTCATAAAGTAGCCATAGCTGTGGAAACAGCTACTATATTAAGAAAATTTTGATTGAAAGATGTCAGTGTCAAGTGAAATTGACATAGTGTGTTTGTCTTATAATTTTACTGGAAATAGGTATAGGATCTTTTGCTTTCTGTATGGAATTTGTATAAAATACATACAACTGCTTTAAGGTAATGTACAAGAAATAATAATAATAATAAATCTTTTATTTCTGCAGATACATTACACTGTATATAGAAAACGTCACAAAATAATAATTTTCTGTATGAAATTTGCATAAAATACATGCAACTGCCGGAAGGTAATGTACATGAAGTAGAATATTTAATTTAGCAAGGAACTTTCTGTATGAAATTTGTACAAAATACATAGAACTGACGGAAGGTAATGTGCTGGCCACATCAGATTTTTTTAAAATAAGAAGTAAAAGATAAAAACATATATGACATATTTATAATATAATAATATGCTGAATTTGCTTGTGGTTATAGTCTGTTGTATTTGTGATTTGATTTTGACATTTTAAATTCTTTTACCTTTGAGTATTTAAATATGGATGGATTTCTTATGGTACTGAAACATGATATAACGTTTCAAACTAATTAATTTCTTTTATTCATGTCATTTTAATGTCCAATATTTACAAAAAAGACAAAATACATAGCAGTTAGTCATATTGACGTGACATTGAGATTCGGGATCAGTTCAGGATCTATATGATCCTGTTTCAAAGGTGGTGCTTCGCGGGGGCGGGGACGAAGAAAATGGGTAGTACAAGATCATTTATCTCCTTTTAAAAAGAACGATTTAGGGTAGCTGTGTGCTACTCGGAGTTGATCTTCTTGATAAAAAGAAAGTGGCTTATATGTTTAAATTATATGTCATTGTCATTATGAAAAATCTTGAAAGCCACATGGCCGATATACAAATAATAGACTTGGCTGATGACTTCAACCCTGTCCGTTATTTGTTTTATATCGTCCTAATAACGTTAATAACTATTTACGCACCACGTACGAACTACATTAAAGCGAAAAATAAATGATTCGCTTCTAACATTTCGTTTTGTAAAATGATATTTAATTTTCTACTTCCTCTGTATCAATAGGTAAATTTTTATATTATACTATTATACGAGTACATGAGAACATGAGAGCTAACTATTAAGCCTATCTATCGCCATTGTACTTCTTAATGAATTTTTCAAATATTTTAGTATATAAAATGCGGAAAATGATTAATTTAAATACATTATATTTTCAATTCATTGGACTTTAAGGGGGGGCTCAAGCCCCCTAAGCCCCCCGCTGAATACGCCACTGAACGCATGCAAAATCAATCGGCTCTCAAGTGCCATCTGTCTAAGTATAAACAAATGAAATTGGAAGTAAATTATAATTTGTAATCAAATTCATTTCTTTTCCACCTCCGATAACAAATAACAAATCCCATAAACACATCTACAGTCATCCATCAATCGCCAAAGACAGAAATCTGTCAGAATATTAAACCATCACACTAACACACTTCCTTCGTACAAAGAATTAATATAACCGTTGTATCTGCCAACATGCTACAATCGCCGACGTACGTCTTTAGGATTTCATATTCTTACGGGCGAGTATTTCATATCGCGCATGTCGTAGCGTCGCGACGCGCTTTGAGTGATGGCCGCCGTCGATCTCTAACTGGCGCCATATATCATTCAACATGGCCACGACGCAGGGGTGAGACGTGACATGACGTGACGTGACGTCATCAGTTACGAGCTCCGTTCCAGTTTCGGGTTGTTTTATCCCTCAACAATGAGAAAATGTAATAACAAGATCTTTAGATTATTTGTGAAGAAGAGTAAATAAATAAATAAATAAATAAATAAATATGTTTTCGTTTGTTTTAAGAAAAGCACATGTAAACAAGACCATTATTCGACAGTTTTTTTTTTATAGCAATATTGATGAATTACGTGAAGCAGCATGAGACACAACAATGTTAAAATACTCGCCAATATAATCGAACTATGTTGACAGTTCCAAATTATTGCCTAGTTTACAATATACGTCACTTTATGAACAGATTCTGTACAGGCCCGTAACCAGGAACCATCAATAGATGGGGCTATAATTTTTTCAGGGGGGGCTGAAAATTAATAAAAATAGTATAAATTTTTAGTAGTAGTAGTATATATATATATATATATATATATATATATATATATATATATATATATATATATATATATATATATATATATATATATATATAGTATTTATTCAAAACAAAAATAATATACAAAAAAAAATATTTAAGTACATAATAAAATATAAATATATTATCTTAAATTTTAACACTAAAATAATTGTAATTTTCTATTATTTAAAGCATTAAATTTTAATAAAACTTTTTGTAAATCAACATTTTTCGTGCGAGATCCTTCAAATGCAAGAAATGTTAAATTTGCTAAGCGTTGATGCGTCATTGATAATCTTTGCGGTCGATTTGTTCTGAAAATGTTGATTCGCAAAGAGCTGTACTGCAGCCGAAAGTTCTAGCTGTTGCTAACATTTTATATGTATTTTCATATGCTATTAGTGTTATAAATCATTTATATACAAAAAAAATAGTAACATTTTTCGTGATTTTCATGTTAATTATATAAAAAAAAACTATTTTATCCGGGTCCATACTAAAATTAATAGCTGATAGCACAAGCCTTGTTTTAACTAAAACGCTGTTTTAAAAATTTCAAATTTCATTATTTAATAATAATGACAAATAATATCAATTTTAACAAAATATGTTTTTAAAGCAGAACATAATATTCAAATAAATATTTTTAAAAAAATCGTTCTTTAAACATAAAGGTAAAATTAAATATTGAAATTTGAATTTGACATTTCTTGAGATTCTAAGTTCATTAATATTTTAATAATACGATCTTTGAACTGCAAAACTTGTTCTAAGGTAGAGGAATAAAAAATAACAATATTTAGTGCTTCATAATAATGTTATTAAAACTGCAAATGATTAATTATCACCGAAAATAATGATGCATACTGGTAGCCTTAGCCTCTAGTGAAAAATGCTCGAACTAGACTAAACATATCTCTAGTTGTCTCTTTCTGGCCAGCCGAAATCAAAACATTCATTGGGAAGGGATAGGGAATGATTTGTCTACTTATGTTTGGTCGTTGGTCCCAAACTCTTTCACGATAATCGACAATGTAGGTACTTAAATGTCAATAATACAAACAATTTAGTTAAGATATTTTAAAGATTTTTCTAGGTGGGGCTTGGTCAGTTCGTAGGTGGGGCTCAGCCCCACCTGGCCACCCCCTGCCTACGGGCCTGATTCTGTAACCTATATTACAAAAGAAACTACTACAATTGATCCGTCCAAATTTTTAGAAATTACATGTTGCATATGAATTTTGAATATAAATAAATGAAAATAAAAATTGTTATATATTTTGTATTTTATACTGATAATAAGGTAATTAAAATTTTTGTGAAAAATTGTCATTATGTTGTGACGTCAGCGTCACTACAGTCGTCCAGATAATGTTACCCTAAGAAAATGTCACTATAGTGTGTGGACCATACATACTTTGCTACTAAAAATGCGAGGGACTATAAACATAAAGATGCTTTAATTATTGTAACCTCAATATTTGTCATTGTTGTAATCAGTTAGGAAATACGAATGAAAGTGTTGGATTACTTTTTATTATTAACTATGTTTTGATAATTGTAATCAATACTGTAATTGTGATAATTATAAAAACAATATAGCTTAAATATATACTATTTTAATTATATCACGAAACGTAATGAGTATGATTTCCTTTAATATATTAAAGAAAGTCTTAAATTCACATTAATTAAAGCCAATAATGAACCTGATTATAAAAAATCTGATGTGGCCAGCACATTACCTTCCGTCAGTTCTATGTATTTTGTACAAATTTCATACAGAAAGTTCCTTGCTAAAGATTTTATTTCTTGTGCATTACCTTCCGGCAGTTGCATGTATTTTATGCAAATTCCATACAGAAAATTTATGACAAAATATCCTATATTTCCAGTAAAATTGTAAGACAAACACACTATGTCAATTTCACTTGACACTGACATCTTTCAATCAAAATTTTCTTGATAAAGTAGCTGTTTCCATAGCTATGGCTACTTTATGAAATTTAATTTCTTTATAATTTTTTAACTCTATATTCATTTAATATTAAGTATAAAATGCAGTCAAATCGTATAGAGAATAAAATAGTCTTTAATATTTATAATAAAATTAAATGTGAAAAAATCTGATGTGGCCAGCACATTACCTTCCGTCAGTTCTATGTATTTTGTATAATTAAATGTCATACAGAAAGTTCCTTGCAAAATATTATATTTCTTGTACATTACCTTAAGGCAGTTGTATGTATCTTATACAAATTCCATACAGAAAGCAAAGGATCCTATATTTCCAGTAAAATTATAACACATACATACTGTCAACTGCACTTGACACTGACACCTTTCAATCAGAATTTTCTTAATGTAGCAGCTGTTTCCACAGTTATAGCATAGCGTGCTAATATATGTCATATTTAATTTCTTTATAATTTTTTAAGTCTATATCCATTTAATATGAAATATAAAATGCATTCAAATCGTATAGAGAATAAAATATTCTTTAATATTTATAATAACATTAAATGTAAAAAAATGATATTTAACATCGTTTTTTCAAGAAAAACTGTTAAAATCTTCAAATGGGTGTACTTCCGGTTGACCAATTCTAACCAAAATCTAATCAGCTCTTCACATGGATGTAACGAAGAAGAATACGAAAGAATTATAATTTTTTAAATTGTAGTTTTAGAGTTATCGTCGACGAAAATTTTGTTACACACACACATCCACACACACACGCGCACACACACACACACACACACACACACACACACACACACACACACACACACATACAGACATCATCGTAAAAATAGTAAAATCGTATTCTAGGGATCCTAAAACGTGCTTATTCATCAAAAACTCACCACCGAATTTTTTGACCAAAGACAATACCTTCCTTACCTAAAGGTGACGGAAGGTAAAAATGATATTTAATATAGTTTTCTCAAGAAAAACTATTAAAATCTTCAAATGATGGTACACCTGGCTGACCAATTGTAACCAAAATCTAATCAGCTCTTCATATGAATGTAACGGAGAAGAATACGAAAAAATTATAATTTTCGAAAATGCAGTATTAGAGTTATCGCAGACGAAAATTTTGTTACACACACACACACACACACACACCCACACACATACGTACACGCACGCGCACGCACACGCACACGCATGCACGCACGCACAGACACACACACACACACACACACACACACACACACACACACACACACACACACACACACACACACATATATATATATATATATATATATATATATATATATATATATATATATATATATATATATATATATATATATATATATATATATATATATAAGACACACAGACATCATCGTAAAAATAGTACATTCGTAGGGACCCTAAAACGTGCTTATTATTATTATGCGAAAATTATTAATTTTACATACCTCAATATTAATATGCCTAATCATGTAAGTAAATCACACAAATATATATTTAGTAATGACGGAATAATTTTATGGCTTATTTTATTACCATTTTTAAAGATTTTTAATCACAGTTTGTAATGGAAACGTATTTTAATTCTATTAACAATTATCGTATACTTACCATATTAATGGTAACGTATGTCGGATTTCTCTACTTATGGCGGAGTGATGCTTACGTCACAACTTTCGCGCCAAAACTTCAATAACCATTTTAGTCGTTTTTAAGCAAAAATTCAAGAAAACAAAAAATATGGAATTTCTATTTATTAAATTCTTAATAACATTTAGTTTTTTAAAAAAAATTAGACGAGCCCATTATGTATGTCCAACAATCATACTATTTTTATTGCGTGAAGTATACTATATGTACTATATTGTTTTAAAAACTTTTACGTGTTTGTTATTCGAATTTGAAACTTGCGGTTGTCCTTGACGATTCTACGAACAACAAAATCATCGTAACATTTATCGGTGACAGGTTCTGTTGCTGCTGAGAACAAGAACCACAACGAGTTTTCGTTATCTAGAGTGGGTATTTTACAGAGGCAAACACACGGCCTTAGGCGTCGCGCTATCATAGCTACACGGCGATGCTTCCATTGTTTTCACAGCCAAGTTGATCATATTATCATGGTTGGTGATAGGTAATCATACGTTTTAAAATTTTAACTAATAACCAAATGGCTTTTTGATAGGATTAAATATTGAAGGATAGTTTTTAATATATGAAAGATAAAATAAATATTGACGAATACAAATTATAAATATTGCATTTAATTTAATTATTATCAGGTAGAGTGCCCTACAAGGGTCATTTATATGAATTTTGAAAATTGGAAAATATGGGGTCACTTTTGTGCAATTAAAACTATAAATAATTCAAGCGTTGGTCGGGATTAAACTCGGGTTCACAGATTCACGACCAGGTACTCTGGCAGTATATAAATAAATGTGTTTCTTTTCTTTCTAAAAAATCTGATGTGGCCAGCACATTACCTTCCGTCAGTTATATGAGGCATTTACGAAAATTCTACCTGTGAACTGTTACCGGTAAACAGCTGTTTATCAGGTTATAGCCTCCAGAATCGATATTTTAAGAACACAAGTGGTTAACAAGGTGATCCATAACCCATAAAAAAAATTTGAAACAGGTTAGAAATTTGATGTAGTTAACAAACTAAGCAGAGTCATACTTTAACCACATTTCCACTTAACGCGTGCACTTCGCTTTGCATCACTACCTTTTTTTGAGATTAGATTCTTTATGAATCCGGTAGATGGATCTGGTAGATATTGTACAATTTTTGAACACGGTAACTTTTTACCACTCGTGTTTTCGAACACAGTCGATAGATGTGGTATCTACCGGAAGAATTTTCGTAAATGCCTATTTATTTTCTATAAAATCCACACAGAAAGTTCCTTGCAAAAGATTCTAAATTTCTTATATGTACATTACCTTTCGACAGTTGTATGTATTTTATACAAATTCCACACAGAAAGTTTTAAACAAAAATATCCTATGTTTCCAGTAAAATTACAACACAAAACATAACGCAAATATACTACGAATATGTCAATTGACACTGACATCTTTCAATCAGAATTGTTTTAATATAGTAGCAGTAGCTGTTTCTAGCATAGCTAGCTAATTTATTAAATTTAATTTCTTCATAATTTTATAACTATATCCATTTAATATGGAGTATAAAATACAGTCAAATCGTATAGAGAATACAATGTTCTTTAATATTTATAATAACATTAAATGTGAAAAAATGATATTTAACATAGTTTTTTCAAGAAAAACTGTTAAAATATTCAAATGACGGTACTTCCGGTTGACCAATTATAACCAAAATCTAATCAGCTCTTCATATGGATGCAACGAAGAGGAATACGAAAGAATTATAATTTTTGGAATTGTAGTATTAGAGTTGTCGTAGACGAAAATTTTGTTACACACACACACACACACACACACACACACACACACACACACTGACACACACACACACACACACACACACTGACACACACACATACACACACACACACACTGACACACACACACATACACACACACATACACATACACACACACGCACACATACACACACACGCACACGCACACACACACACACACACACACACACACATACATACATACATACAGACATCATCGTAAAAATAGTAAAATTGTATTCTAGGGACCTTAAAACGTGCTTATTCATTAAAAACTCACTACCGAATTTTTTGACCAAAGACAATACCTGCCTTACCTAAAGGTGACGGAAGGTAAAAATAAAAATCTGATGTGGCCAGCACATTACCTTCCGTCAGTTCTATGTATTTTGTACAAATTTCATACGGAAAGTTCCTTTCTAAATTAAATATTCTATTTCTTGAACATTACCTTCCGGCAGTTGCATGTATTTTATGCAAATTTCATACAGAAAATTATTATTTTGTGACGTTTTCTATATACAGTGTAATGTATCTGCAGAAATAAAAGATTTATTATTATTATTTCTTGTATACATTACCTTAAAGCAGTATTTTATACAAATTCCATACAGAAAGCAAAAGATCCTATACCTATTTCCAGTAAAATTATAAGACAAACACACATGTCAATTTCACTTGACACTGACATCTTTCAATCAAAATTTTCTTAATATAGTAGCTGTTTCCACAGCTATGGCTACTTTATGAAATTTAATTTCTTTATAATTTTTTAACTGTATATCCATTTAATATTAGGTATAAAATTCAATCAAATCGTATAGAAAATATAATATTCTTTAATATTTATAATAACATTAAATGTGAAAAAATGAATTTTAACATAGTTTTTTCAAGAAAAACTGTTAAAATCTTCAAATGAGGGTACTTCCGGTTGTCCAATTCTAACCAAAATCTAATCAGCTCTTCGCATGGATGTAACGAAGAGAAATACGAAAGAATTATAATTTTTAGAATTCTAGTATGGAAGTTATCGTAGACGAAATTTTGTTACACACACACACACACACACACACACACACACACACACACATATATATATATATATATATATATATATACAGACATCATCGTAAAAATAGTAAAATCGTATTCTAGGGACCTTAAAACGTGCTTATTCATTAAAAACTCACTACCGAATTTTTTGACCAAAGACAATACCTGCCTTACCTAAAGGTGACGGAAGGTAAAAATAAAAATAGAATGCATAAATGTTACTTTCAGGTAGCATCCATGCACGATTAAAATTTTTTTAGTGTGCATAGATGCTACCTGCAAGTAACATCTATGCATTCTTTTTTAAACACCCTGAGTGACGACAAAAATAAGAAGTGACTGCTATGGTGCACTCTCCAAGCCGGCAATGAGTGTCCATGAGGTGACCTTTGGCAAACGCCAGCATGGTACGAATATGTCATCCTCATTATCAATATCTGTGTATATAGCATACAAAACAGACTGGCACCCCTAGTAATATTGGTAACATACCGTGATCTACCAATTTTTATCTCTCAATAACAATTTCTTCAACAACTCTCCGAGCACTTCTCTCGAGTATTTGATCTGAAGTGAGCATCTCTACAAATCAAGCAATCCATTCCGGTTTGGTTGGAGTTGGGCCTGAGGATTTATCTATCAATGGCGGGATCGCGTCGCCGGCGTCGGCGTCGCGGCGCATCCTGCAGGATAACATCTCCTCCAGCCGTCAGGAAATGAAAATTCAGCCGCCTCTGTGTTTAATTTAGATAAAAGCATATGTCGAGAAGACCCAACTAAACTCAACGTGAATGTGGACAGAATCATCCCAAGAGGGTAACATCATTACAAAGGATTACACTTTAAAAAATTTATAAATGATTCTTTAATTATTTTTAAATGTTTGTAAATAATAAATTCAAATAATCTATGTTTTGATCTTTAAGAAATATGTATAAAATTATGATTGGGAATTTATTAAGTTGCATTTGAAAATGTTGCAATTAAATACCATATATATACATATATATATATATATATATATATATATATATATATATATATATATATATATATATATATATATATATATATATATATATACAGACTTGATTAAGTTTTGGTAACAATTGGACAACCGGAAGTAGTAGTTACAAGAAAAAAATCATCTAAATATTATTTATCGAAAATTTATGTAAATACTTGTATTAAAGAATGTTAAATTCTTTATTCGATAAATATAAATTCATTATTATATCTTCTATAGATTTAGAGATAAAGTAATGCATATAAAATAATTTGATGTAAAAATTCTCAAATCAAACTACTTCACGGCAAGAAATTCAAATGTTTGTTATTGACACATAAATGTCACTGTCAAAAATATTTGTATGCCGCTGTCAAAAATATTTGTACATTATTATGAAGATTATGAAAATAAAAAAAGTCAACAGCGTAAAAGAATATAAGTAAAAAATCTGATGTGGCCAGCACATTACCTTCCGTCAGTTATAAGAGGTATTTACGAAACTTCTACCCGAGAACTGTTACCGGTAAATAGCTTTTTATAACTACCAGAATCGATATTCTAAGAATCTGGTAGATATTGAACAATTTTCGAACACGCTAATTTTTTCCACTCGTGTTTTCAAACACAGTCGCTAGATGCGGTATCTACCGGTAGAATTTTCGTAAATCCGTATGTATTTTCTATAAAATCCATACAGAAAGTTCCTTGAAAAAGATTTTAAGTTTCTTGTATATACATTACCTTCGACAGTTGTATGTATTTCGAGCAAAAAGATCCTATATTTCGACTAAAATTATAATACAAAAATACTACGAATATGTCAATTGCACTTGACACTGACATCTTTCAATCAGAATTTTCTTAATATAGTTGTTTCTACCACAGCTGGCTAATTTATGAAATTTAATTTCTTTATAATTTTATAACTCTCTATCCATTTAATATGAAGTTTAAAATGCAGTCAAATCGTATAGAAAATACAATGTTCTTTAATATTTATAATAACATTAAATGTGAAAAAATGACGTTTAACATCGTTTTTTCAAGAAAAACTGTTAAAATCTTCAAATGAGGGTACTTCCGGTTGACCAACTATAACCAAAATCTAATCAGCTCTTAATATGGGTGCAACGAAGAGGAATACGAAAGAATTATAATTTTTGGAATTGTACTATTAGAGTTATCGTAGACGAAAATTTTGTTACACACACACATCCACACACACACACACACACACACACACACACACACACACACATACACATACAGACATCATCGTAAAAATAGTAAAATCGTATTCTAGGGACCTTAAAACGTGCTTATTCATTAAAAACTCACCACCGAATTTTTTGACCAAAGACAATACCTTCCTTACCTAAAGGTGACGGAAGGTAAAAAGAATATAAGAAGAATTTGCGAAAAAATGACGAATATAAAGAAAAAGAAAAGGAAAGTAGAAAAAGAAAATTTCAGGATATTGAATATAAAGAAAATGTATGTATTGTATATAATTTATATTAAAATATCCCATAGATTTTGCAAATATAATATGTGAGAATTATTTTGTAGTGAGACATGAATATATGTATTTGTATTTAAAAATATTTTTCGATTTATGCGTACAACCAGGTAAAATATCTGGCGAGAGGTTCTATTTTTTGTACATTACCTGTCGGCAGTTTTATGTATGTTTTATATAAATTCCATACAGAAAGTTCCTATATATATATATATATATATATATATATATATATATATATATATATATATATATATATATATATATATATATATATATTTCTAGTAAAATTATAACACAAACATACTCTGTCAATTGCACATGCCACTAGTATCTTTCAATCAGAATATAATAGCTGTTTCTATAGTTATAGAACAACTGGTTAATTTATGAAATTTAATTTCTTTATAATTTTTAACTCTAATATCCATTTAATATGAAGTATAGGGAATAAAATATTCTTTAATATTTATAATAACATTAAATGTGAAAAAACGTTCTTTATCATTGTTTTTCAAGAAAAACTGTTAAAATCTTCAAATGTGGGTACTTTCAGTTGATCAATTATAACTAAAATCTAATCAGTTCTTCATATGGATGTAACGAAGAGAAATACGAAAGAATTATAATTGTAGTATTAGATTGCAATAATTTCACGTTGTCATTTTTCGATACGATATTCTTAATTTGTTAGGAAATTATATTTAACAGCCACTATGTTAAGAAATTGAAAAATTAAGTATTGTCAAAATTATTTAAGAATGAATTAGCAATCCATTATTACAATTCCATCTAATGACAATTGTTCTTCTGGCAAATGAATGATCCATGCTGTGCTCCTTAATGATGCTCTAATATCATATTTATACTCCCAACCATGGACACCTGAGGTTAGGTATTGGTATTTCCTAGTAAAATACTGAGCTATGAACAATGGCTAATCCAGTGTTTCCGTGGTTTATAGAAGGATTACAACTTCTATCTATACACAAACTATGGGAGAAGTGTGAAATTTTAGCTCATCTGGGGAGAATTTCCAATTTTGGTTTGCTCTAATACTCAAATTTTCCTAATGCTTCTGGCGCGTGTCATGTAAGTTCCGCTAACAATTAATGGAAATTTTGAACTTGGAAAGTTGTATGAATCTATAAGGTTTTTACACAATGAGGTATGTATTCATTGTCTACACATTTTATGAAATCTTGATGGAAACAAAAATAAAAAAATCTGATGTGGCCAACACCAAATCTCCCGCTATTTAATTTTTATTAATTTAAATATACATACTTACATATTTAGTTATTGCGGAAACTGAATTAAGATCCATTTCATATAAGTTTGGTTCTATTTTCTTTTTAAAACGTTACTATTATTAATTTGAAATGATTAATTCTTTGGCAGTGACATTTATCTGTCAGTTACATACATTTGAGATATGAACTGTGCTTGTTAAAAGCGTATGCTCCGGGATTATAATTATAGATATTTTATAAATTTATCCATAAAATTTAAGAAAAAGTATTTATACAAATCTGTAGAAAAATTAATAATCTTTAATTTTTATAACACAAATATTCAAAAAGTAACATTTGAATCTATTTTGAGCTTCAAATAAAGTGCCATTTCCGGATATTTGATATAAATACACCAAAATCTAATGGCCTCTTTCTATATTTGAATTGTAGAAATACAAGGTTTCAAATTTTTCCGAATGATAGTATTTGAGTTAGAGTAAAGGATCCACAAACACACATACACACACATTCACACACACGCACATTCACACACACACACACACACACACACACACACACACACACACACACACACACACACACACATCATCGTGAAAATGTTAAAATCAGATTCTAGAGACGTTAAAACGTGGTAATTTATCAAAATCTCGATATGCGATTTTTAGCACGATCCCTTTACCTCCCTTACCAAGGGTAGCGGGAGGTAAAAATAATTTCTATTTGTGATTCTGCTAGTATTATGTACTTTATTGTATTCCTGACGTAAGAATGGTATTGCAAAATGAAAAGTATACAGGGTGTATTGAAAATAGGGGGACATGGCTTAACCACAGATTCCTGGGCCCATAATAAGACGATTTAACTAAAGTTACCTATATCCGACAGTGCACCGTTTAGCCAGTATTCTGCTTCAAAGTCTTTTTTTTTAAATATCTGTTTATAATAACGAAACGCTTTGTTCAATTTGAATGAAATTTGGTATGACAATCCATATGGAACTAATTCATCTTTTAAGATGTTATTTGTTATTGTTAGTGAACCACTAGTGTATGAAACTTGGGTGTCGCGACTATGAATACACCATAACTTTTTAATGACAACGCCAATAATGTATATTTACTATTTTTGGTTAAGGTAAAATAAAATGTAAAAATTCAACCATCAGCTCTTTGACCTATATATTGCTTCCAGCCATAATTTTCTTTTCTTCGAATCTTTTGGCATATTTATAAATTCAATAGTAGGTTTGTTCCTAGCGCATTTTTGCAAGAAGGCACAATACGATGCTGTAAATTACGCATCTAACACGAACCAAACTCAAAAATTTGACATTTGTTTGGCAACTTTGACAATATATTTATCATAACATTGCAACAAAACACAAAGACTTGACACTATAAGGGACCAATTGGAGCCGATGAAGATCTATGTGTTGTGACGTCACATTCTGTTTCAAATCACATGACTTTTTCAAAATATCCAAATTTCAAAAATTAATTGTAAAATATCTAATAGATAGGTATTTGGTGATATTTTCAAATTTGAGGCTGTTTAAATAATGATATCTTTTTAAATTTAATACTTAGAAGGCATATAAAAATTCTTGCAACAGCTCTATTGTTATGGGTTGTCAAATATTTCCTTAACCATATTTAGAACTAGTAACATATCCGTTTGTTCGGCCTTATAGTATTTTACTGCTATCTTATGAACTCTCATAAAAACTAAATAAACGACACTACTGAATTTGACAGAGATAAAATCTTGTTTCATACAATATGTAGGTGACTTTGATCGGACATTTAAAAAAATACAGTTAGTTTCTTTTTGACATACAGATTAATTAATAATTAATTAATTTTTGAATTTTGAAAAAATCTTTTTGATTGAGAAACAGGACATTAAAATGTTAACCTTTTAGTTCACCTGTAATTATTTTTTTGTGCAACCGGACGCGAAATTAGCATTTCGCAGCCGCTATACAGGCTGCGAAATTAAATTTCGCGACTGTTGTTATGGCAACGGCAGTGAAATGAATGTCGCGGCCGTTGTCATGGTAGCGGCCGCGAATTTATGTAAACAATCACTTTGACACTTGAGAATTGCATGGTTTTGTTTATCAAATGTTAATCCCATAGCCACCTTGAAAGCTAACTTTCTATTTACAATGAAACTGTTTAAAATTAATAAAATTTGTAATTACATATTTTTTACGGTTGCACAAAAAATATTGTGTATACTTTGTCCGCGAAATCCTTTAGCGCCCTCGAGATTGTCTTGCTTCGGCCGCAAGTGGCCTCGGCGACAATTTTTCTCTCGGTACGCTAAAGGGTGATTTCGCGGCCTTGATATACAAATAACTATTAAAGCCTGTTTGACAGTATGTCACGGTCATACATTGTTATTATACTTTTTAACAAATTCGGTAATAAATTTGGTAATTTACATGTTTACCATCATGGCTATATAATAATCTAAAACACTCGACTCGTATATAAAAGAAAACTTAGACAATAAGCAAGTTATTTTCATATTTCCTTCAAATCATTATCCATATGCATGTCTTCTTTCAATTCCATATAACAAATTCATAACCAATTACTTGTATCTACAGAATCTAAAATACTTTAGAAATTCCCTTTATTCCTCTAATTTCGATAAGATCTGAGACGATAATTTGCAGTGAAACGTGGTCTGCAGACGGAAAATAATAACTTCGATAATTATGTCGTAATTTGTGTTTGCGTATACATTATGGAGTCTATTTACTGTACGACGCCAGTGTGGTGGTCTAAGTCAACCGGCCCAAGTTACGACAAGCGAGCTGTTAGACGCGTGCTGGATTTGTTTGCAGAATGGATAATCCTTAGGCAGACAATCAGGCAGACGGACAAGGGATTGAATCTTTTCGCCTAATGTTTATTTTATATTAAAGCTGTGCTAAATAAATAATTGATTTTCGAGTGCAATAATTTACAACTGTTGGTTTGCATTTTGTGTTGATAAATGCAAAGTAAATAGGTTTTATATTCTATGATTTATTTAACGAGTAATAATAATTTGATAGCTGATGTAACCCAATATTAAACGGCGGAATACTTGAATAACATATTCAGTTTTTGAAAGTTTAAAATCTATATTTTAAACCGGTTGAAAGAATTTTTAAGAAATATCTCACCATTTGTGTAGATTTTATAATTTGTTGAAAATCTATCCGAAATATTATAATTTTGGGCTCGTATTCTTACAGGACTGTAACTAAAAAGAAGTTTTCTATATCAAAAAATGTACTTATAAACAATTATTGTTTACATCTTTATCCTTTTGATTTCCAAAGGGTTATATACGTTCCAGACATTTTCAATAAAATTTTGAAAATTTTCGAAATTTCAATTTTTATACAGGTGTCCCATAACTTCAGGTACATATTAGAAGGGCATATAGTTCTTAATGTCCTGATTACGGAACAAAAAGAATTTTTTCAAAATTCCTATAATTAAGGGTAGTTCACTTAAGAAGAACATTTTTTGTACCCCTGGATACTATAATATTTGGAATAGTGAAATTAGTTATAACTATTACATAAAATAATTTAACAATGAATTTAATTTATGCAATTACGTAAAGCTTTGTCACACCAATTAAGTTTGGGAGATGTGTATGTAATGAAAAAAAAAATCAAATTATTTACTTTATTTTTACAAAAACTGTTCAAAATTATTTCCATTAACAGCTAAACATAATGCACCACGTTGAATTAAAGAAATTGAACAAGCCCGATGAATTGCATTCTCTTGTCTAATTCTTTCAGCACAATTTTCAACTCATTGCCGTAATTCTTCAAGGGTTTCAGGTGCCTCTTGATTATCATAGACGAGGGACATATCCACTAACTCGCTGTTACTGGAACCATTCATATTTGTAACAATAATCAGAAGAGCAATATCAAAACTGTTATAAGAAACACAATTTATGCGGTCGGCTACTAGAAACCTAATGAAATGATTGTATTATGCAAACATTTCTTATTAATTAGATATAATACAACGTAATATTTAATATTAAAACTACCTATTCAACCAGTGTCCCAAAACTGTTTCCTTCAAAAACCTCAAAAACTAATTATTGAATTTTGAAAAAATTCTTTTTGTTCCGTAATCAGGACATTAAGAACTACATGCCCTTCTAATATGTACCTGAAGTTATGGGACACCCTGTATAGGTACTCAGTATGGGTCTCAATTCTCCAAATCATTCGTTCGCATTCATATGCGTTCATTAACGTACAGTGTCTAAACGTATACGTTTCAAAAATTCTATTTTCGAATGGTATACGTTTGCCTAGCTTGATTTGCATTCGTATACCTTTGGCTTTCTAAAGGCTGGTTCCACTTGACTTTTACATTTGTGAATGGACCAATCAGACAACAGCACCACGCTCCATGCATTTGATTAAATGTCAAAATGTGACATCTTGACATTGATAATTCTGAAATAAAGTATTTCTTTTCTCTAAAGAGCAAAAAAGAATAATTATTAGAAAGTGGAAAATTTGATTCTACTTTTACACACAAAAAAGCAATCGACTTTTAAGAAGATTTAATAAATAATAATAATGTTAAATGTTATCTTTGTACAAAAAAAAAGAAACTGGAGGAAGATCTATATATAATCATATGAAATGTATTTACTGATTGACTTGGTACGATAAGCTCTGTGGGTAAAAAGCGCCTTCACGCAAAGAAATATACCATATAAGAAAATTATTTAAGATACTATGTACTTTTCACAATATATATATATATATATATATTTTCCTTTGTGACTACAGCCTCCGAAGGAACCTCGGAAAAGGACCATTTCATAAACTTTAATGTTTTCTATAAAGTACGAAAAATTAATCTTAAACGTACAATATGCTTTATTGGACTCATTGTTGTAATCAATATTCTTAATTGTAATCAAAATATTATTTGTTGTAATAAACACGTTCACAGTTATTTCTTTTACTTTTACTTATAAAGAGCTCTAATGCAAACGAAGCTAAATATTATTTTTTTCCTTAGAAATAATAAATTACAATCGGGTTGAATACTTTTATGATATTTCTATTATACATATGTTATATTATACATATTATATTATATTAAGAATTTATAATTTATATTTTTCAAAATATACTTGCCTTAAAAAATAATAACAGATTTCATCACTAAATAATTTTATAATAGAATGATTTCCCATAATATAGTGTTTTTACTTTTATACGTATAACACTATTGTACTTAGATGTAAACGTATGGAAAATTCATTGAACGAATGGTCAGTCCCCGCCCGTTGTCAAACGTATGAAAGTTGTATGTTTAGAAACATACGTTCATGAAACGGACGCTGGAGAATACCAAAATGTCATTTCTTACGTTTCGAACGCCGCAAACGTATATGTTTAGATTCAAGAATAGAGGTCCAGGTTCCAAATTTTCATACCGGTGGTCGTAGATCGATATATAATTAATTAATTATCTACTATACTGCCCTCTGCACTAATGTTTATGCATTGGCGTTGACATTCAAAACAAATTATTATTTTATGGTTTACGTCAAGTCTATATTTTTGTTAAAAAAAAACAAAATTTTCAAATAAAGTACATTTATTTTTTTATTTAAAATGTATCCATAAATGCCCGTCTATGAGTACGATTCATATATGACCTTGAGTAGTCATCTTTTGTGAATATACTATAGGATCAAACGTTATTTTCTTAATATACAAATCTAGTCAAGAAACTACTTCTCTACATTATAATTAATATTTTACCATATATTTTAAAATAATCTTGTGTTAAGTGAATGCATGTCACATGCGTTTATCTGGGAATTTGGATAAGCGAGTGAACACCTCGGCAGCTAGAACATTCCTACCGAAAATACATACGTTATCAGCACCGTCATATCAAATTGCCACGGGATATATATGCTTATAGAGTATTCTTTTCGGCCTTTCTCTAACTAGTTCCACGTAAATAACTCACACTATTTTGTTAATGTCCATCGAGGAGAAATCGAAGGTTTTTCCATAAATACAGATTTGTGTGGAAACTACCCAAAATGAGAAAAGGCTCATTGATAGTGGTGAATAATTTACGAAAACATATTTTGTTTTAAAGACTTTCAACAAAAAGTGTTCTGCGCGATAACGATACTTGCAACTTCTTCTTTTATTGATATATTTAATCACTTTAATTACATACTTAAACAATCAATAAAGTTTGTATCAAATATTGTATAGTTGTTCTTATTTACCTACATAAATCTTTGTTATAAAATCATGAAGTAACATTTCAAAAGCTCATAGAACAATTTCTTCTAGAAGTTTTATTTTCGTGGTACTTAGATCCCTTTGAATTTAAATGCTTCAATCTAATACGAAAGTCACACTATAGCTATTTGTGTATTAGGAGCGCAAAATGGGACATTGTCGATTGAGAGGTTGTTGCCGAAAGACGCAGGAGCGAGGCATTCTCTCGAAATCGACAATGTCCATTTGCGCTCGAAACACACACAAGATGTTTTTTTCTCTCTCTCTCTCTCTCTCTAACACACACACACACACACACACACACACACACACACATACACACACACACGCACACACAGGCTCATCCATCCATACATATATCGACATATACAGACATCATCGTGAAAATAGTAAAATTGTATTCTAGGGAACCTAAAACGTGCTTATTCAATAAAAACTTATCATTAATTTTTTTGACTTACGGCAATACCTTCCATTGACAAAAGGATATAATGAATCATGTTTCTTATTCTCAATAATTCTAGCGTGACCCTATTATTTATCGTAATCATTTTAATTAACTTTAAAACATAAAAATATGATGTGGCCAGCACATAACCTCTCACCAGATATTTTACCTGGTTGTACGCATAAAACGAAAAATATTTTTAAATACAAATACATATATTCATATCTCACTACAAAATAATTCTCACATATATTTGTAAAATCTATGGGATATTTTAATACAAATTATGTACAATATACATACATTTTCTTTATATTCAATATCCTGAAATTTTCTTTTTCTACTTTCCTTTTCTTTTTCTTTATATCTGTCATTTTTTCGCAAATTCCTTTTATATTCTTTTTTACGTATATTCTTTTGCCTAGTAGACTTTTTTTTTATTTTCATAATCTTCATAATGATGTACAAATATTTTTGACAGTGGCATACAAATATTTTTGATAGTGACATTTATGTGTGAATTACAAACATTTGAATTTCTTGCCTTGAAGTAGTTTGATTTGAGAATTTTTACATCAAATTATTTTATATGCATTTCTCATCTCTAAATCTATAGAAGATATAATAATGAATTTATATTTATCGAATAAAGAATTTAACGTTCTTTAATATAAATATTTACATAAATTTTCGATAAATAATATTTAAATGATTTTTTTCTTGTAACTACTACTTCTGGTTGTCCAATTGTTACCAAAACTTAATCAACTCTTCCCATTATTGTTAGATTGAGGAATCCGTAGTTAAAAATGTCTTAAGTCTTATAATATTTGAGAAAGCGTGGATCCAACATCCACACATCCACACACACATACGGACATCATGGTAAAAATGTTATAATTGGATTCTAGGGTCCTTAAAACGTGCTTATTCACTTAAATCTGGATATGCGATTTTTAGCATGAATTCAATACCTCTCTTAGCGAGAGGTAAAAATGAAGCATGTGTCTTATTCTCAATAATTCTAGCGTGACCCTATTATTTATCGTAATCATTTTAAATAACTTTAAAACACAAAAATGGCAGTTAAATCCTTTTGAATTTAAAGGTCAATTATAAAAATAATGAATCTTGTCATTTATTTCGGTCATTTTATAATTTGTCATATTTTGAGATATGAGATAGCGATCCAATATCTCGATGTTCAGTTCCCATATATACCTAGTATAATTTACAATGCAAATACGTGTCTAGGTGCGAATCGTAATCAGATAATCAGGCGGTCAGAAATAAAGAAAACCACGACCAGTATGGGGCACAGTTAAAATAGGGATCACCAATCTATTGTTAGTATGGAGCCAAGTGGATAATGTTTACCTGTTGCCAGTCCTTAATCTTAATCTTATTAATTTACAGTTATACTTGTGCAAAAAATTTGCATATTTTCAAGAGCTGTAAATCAAGAATTTAAATTTTGTAATTGATATATCAAGCTTCGAAGAAAAGATAGATTTATACTGTTATTATAAAGTACATCACTTACCGACGTGAGTCACATCACTTACCGTTCAGTAATTTGTAAATAAGACCTATTGTCTTGGAAACACTATCGGTAAACATAAAAAATAATCCGATCGTGCAAAAGAAATTAAATTTCATAAAGCAGCTAGCTATGCTATAACCATGGAAACAGCTACTATATTAAGAAAATACTGATTGACATATATCAGTGTTAAGTGCAATTGACATGTTTGTGTTATAATTTAATGGAAATATAGAATCTCTTAGGTACATGAAACTTTCTGCATGGAATTTGCTCAAAATACATAGAACTGACAGAAAGTAATGTACTTGAAATATGGAATCGTGTGCAAGAACCTTTTTGTATGGAATTTGTACAAAATATATGGGACTGACGGAAAGTAATGTGCTGACCACATCAGATTTTATAAATTATAATTAATAATCATAACAAAAATGCATTAAAAATTAATATAACTTAAAGAAAATGACCAAATGCATTCAATTTATCATAATTTATTTCCGTGTTAATTGTTTATTTACTATGTCAATGATACTATTTACTAATACTACAAATTAATGTTAAATTAATTAAATTTTAAAGTAAATCAAATAGTAATAATATAAAATGACCAAATGAATTAACTTACACTTCTAATAGCATTGCCAATTAATCTAGTTTTTATTATTTGTTTCATCAAAAATTAAATAGGTATACTTATTTAATATTTGCTTGATGAATTTAATTTTGTTTCAGTCGTAAGCCAACTTTTCACCATGGCTATATGTTCCCCTCCACATAAACGTTTCGAAAAACAATTTATTTTTAATTTGTGGTGGAAAGCAATTAACATAAAGTGACAAATTAGTGAAGAAGAATTATTTAGTTATTTTTCAGTGAGTGGTGTAGATCGTTGTGAAAGCTTTTTATACGACGAATAAAAGTTAAATATATTCCAAAGTTAAGGTACGATTATTTATTCTACAAAATAATTTTAACTATTGTATTATATTTGTAACGAACTGTCAAGAATTATTACGTATATATATATATATATATATATATATATATATATATATATATATATATATATATATATATATATATATATATATATATATATATATATATATATATTGAAAATGGCAGTGTGTTCAAAAAAATTCCTAACTCGGAGTAGACTATGAACAATGAAACGTATGTCAATTTAAAAATATTTAATTAAATGCCAATTTGACATGAGATATTGTCAAAAATGTTATCTAAAGTAATAAAAGCTTTTCTTCTCGAATTTTATTTTAGAAACGGAAACAAATTAGAAAATGGCGGATGTCAATACATTGTATCCTTCTTTATTGTCTTTTCTCCTTAAAATTACATTTCAAGATCAATTTTGACAACCTGACTTTTGAATTGAGACATACGTTTCTTTGTTAATAGCCTACTCCGAGTTAGGAATTTTTTTGAACACACTGTATTTATCTGTCAAAAAAGATATAATTATATTAAATATTGAAGCGCTCTGTATAAAATAAAATCAATTTATAAAATAAAGTAAAATCCGTAAAATGTAATAGTTGTTGATAAATTTATATAATATACATTATACATACAGGGTGTCTCTATAAGCTTGCTCACTATTGGTAACTTTTTTATTTGAGGAGGTACGGTGTTGGTTAAATGAGCAAAATTGTGCTATTTTAAATAAGAAAATTGCAGATATCAACAAAAAAATATTGTTTCAGCGGCTCCCAAAATATGGGACAAAATATATATTTTTTAAATGCAACCATATATTTTTTAGGTATTCTTTTATTGGATAGATTATTTTTTTCTCTCCTCAATAATGTAATATTGTTTAATAAATGAGTTATTTGCGTTTAAAAATAAAAAATGTGTACTGTTTCTAGTTTTTAACCAAGTACGTAAGCCATGGATTCATTTTTTTTATAAACTTATTATTTTATAATCTTATTTTCCATTAATACTAAAATATTCAAAGTAAATATTCAAATTAAAATCTATCATTGCTTAGGATAGGCCTAAGCTCTTTTGGGAATAGTGCCCTGTAATTTTTTTTCTTGCAATTCTTCAACACTCTTTCTGCAATTTAGTTAATAAAATAAATTTATAAAAAAACAAGGGGCCCAGTACTCATTTTGCATATTTTTTCTGAAAGATTGAATAAAATAAAGAATTTTAGCGTTTGTTATACTTTCCAAATGTGTATAGTTATTGAAATATATATTTTTTAAATTTAAATAATTTTTTCTACCAACACTATTAAAAATTTAATTTTTAACACGGCATACTTCAATTAAAAATGCGATATTTTAATTCTAGTGTTAAAAGTAAATTATCTTGGCAATGACGAATAGAACAAATCGACATGTTTGACATATGTCAATTTTTTTTTACAAATACAAATTTAAATGAAATAAATGTGTTTGTAGAAAAAATAGTGTATGATATTAAATATTAAAAGTGACATTTTATTTTGTGAGAAGGAAGTTTGGAACACGACGCGAAGCGGAGTGATCCAAAACTTCTAACAAAATAAAATGTCACTTTTAACACGTATATAATACACTATTTATATCATAAATATCATAAATAACTATTGTGTGACTTCATAACTTTAATTTTACTTCGCCTATACTGACTAAAGTTGTTTACATCTGTCAAATGTCATTAATTCTGCCAAAAAATTATGTCAAGCTATGAAACAATTTTATTACCTCAAAACAAAAGAAAAGTATTTATCTTCATAAAGTCGAAGTGCTCTAACAATTTTGTGATTTAATTTAAGGTATTAAAATAGTTTCATAGCTTGCTATGTTTAATTTTGTATGGACTTTTATTAATACATATTTTGAAAATAAATGGTCGCCATTTTGAAATGGTTGAAGAAAAACTATGATATTTTGATATCGTTGTGAATCTAATTTTATTTGTATTCTGGAAAAATATATAAAAATACCGATACCCTATTCTAGATTCAAACTTGTACCCATTTCTGCTAAAACCGGAAGTGATACAAATTTTTTACTATGATCATCTTATGAGCCCTTTTGTCTAGTTTAAGTTTGTTTATTAACATTTTTTGTATTTCTCAGAATAAACGATATATTCTTGGTGCCCGACTTACGCCAAACACCCTGTAGAGATCGTGCTAAAAATCGCATATCGAAATTTTGGTAAATGACCACGTTTTAAGGCCCTTAGAATCCAATTTAACAAAGAAACGTATGTCTTAATTTAAAAGTATTTAATTAAAAGCCAATTTGACACGTGATATTATCAAAAATGTTATCTAAATAAATCAAAGCGTTTGCTTCTCGAATCTTATTTTGGAAATGGAAATAAATTAGAAAATGGCGAATGACAATATTCTTTTCCTATTTGTTACAATTAATTTCAGGAAAAATTCAATTCAACATCAATTTTGTGCATAATCGTAGGCTACTGCAAGTTTTTTTTTTGATCACACTGGGCAATAATGTCAAATTTACAATACAACAGACAGTCGCCCGACAATAATTCATACTTATGATTTTATAGCAACTTGTGGCCACAATTGTCACTTTAAATAATAAAATCTTATTATTTGTGGTTTTCAGCAGACGTCTGCCTCTTGGTCCAGACCACCATCTAGACATCTTCTCCACAGGTGAAGAACAAATCCCCATCTCTTTCTATTACTCACAATCCCCAATATCTCTTTCTCTGTCTTTGTTAATCCGGATTAAACATTCTTCTATTTCTGCGAAACAAGTGAAAGGGGTGTGCTCAAAGAGATTACCTCTCGCCTTGCTTTCTCATTGGCCAGAATGGAACAAGTGACAGAGCAACACCAACAAAATAAGGAAGAAGCAACGAAGACAACTAACAATGATAAATACTGGACAAGACATGATATTCTTCAGTCTGACTCAAAAAGTCCTGACGTGCATATATCAGAAAGTGTAGACGGCAAAGATATGACTTTGAAAGAATATCAGCAAGGTATGGCTAGTGAAGTTAATGGACATCATCTCCAGAGTTCTCAGCTGGAGGATTCCATCTTAGCGTCGTTGTCTCCTAGTACGGTTGGGTCTAGATCACCACCTCCATACACTGGATACAACGAAAGTTTTCAACAAGACAATCCGTACTTTGATAAGTTCATTCCGAATAGTGTGGCTATGGCATCTTCTTCAGCGGAGCTGTACAATGGATCTGTTGCCCAGCATCAGTTACCGGTGAGTTTTCAATAAATTATGTTTTGTTGTAATAATAACATTTTTAAATATCTATTTTATGTTGTGTGTGCAAATTATAATCTTATGGTTTTCTGCAGTGTATTCCAAATTCTGCCTTCGCCCAAGAATCCTGGAAGCAACAAGAACAACGACTAGACAACGGTTACATGGATAATCTTGTTGATAATAGACCACATGGCATTGACATTAGAAGCGATCGTTCACCTTTATCTCAAGGAGGTATGTACACTTTTATTTATTTATTTATTTATATGTTTAACAATTAAAAAATATTTGTATTATATTTTGAAACTATAGTTTTACCTTTCCTAAAATGAAAAGGCACAAAAAATTATTATAATTTTATTTAACTTTTTGAAGTAGTTCGTTTTATACTGAACTTGGTAAGGGAGGTATAGGGATCGTGCTAAAAATCGCGTATTGAGATTTTGCTAAATGACCACGTTTTAAGGCCTTACAATCCAATTTTAACATTTTCACGATGATGTCTATGTGTATGTGTGTATAGATCCTCCACTCTAACTCAAATACTACCATGCTAAATATTTTGAAATCATGTATTTCGAACTTTTTCTATAATGTAAAGAGTCCATTAGATTTTGGTGAAAATCGGATAACCGGAAATAGCACTTTACAAGAAGCTCAAAATAGTTTTTTTTTCGAAAACTACCTTTAAATGTTAATTTTTCGGGATTAATGTTATTATAATAATTAAAGATTATTAAATTTTCTACAGACTTGCATTAATACTTTTTCTATATATTTTATGGATAAATTTATAAAATTATTTATAGGTAATTTAAATCCCAGAGCCTACTCTTTAAACAAACAAAAGGCAGTCATTCAAATGTATGTAACTGACAGATAAATGTCACTATCAAAGAACTAATCATTTCAAAATAATATTAGTAACGTTTTAAAAAGCAAAAAGTAAATAGAAAAATAGAAAAGGAATTCAATACAGTTTCCAGCATATTTCTACCTTATTCTAATATGAAAAGAAAGCCATAAAATTTTGGTGTAAATCGTATAACCGGAAATGGAATTTTACTTGAAGCTCAAAATGGTTTTTCATCGAAAAATACCTTCAAATATTATTTTTTCGCAGTTTATATTATTATGAAAATTAAAGATTATTAAATTTTCTACGCAAAGCAGATTGGCACACCCAGCAATGGGTAATATACTGTGATGATATATTTTTATTTATTTTTTAAATTTTGGTTTGCATTAATAATTTTTCTATATATTTTATGGATAAATTTATAAAATAATATATATAATTTAAATCTTGGAGCCTACGGTTCAAACAAAATTTCTTGGTTGCATAGTTCAGATCTCAAATGTATGTAACTGTCAGATGACTGTCACTGTCAAAATACTAATCATTTCAAATTAATAGTGGTAACGTTTTAAAAAGAAAATAGTAAATATGATAAAATAAAATAAATATATCATCAAGGCACATTATCCATTGCTGGGTGTGCCAATCTGCTTTGTACGCAGATTTCGGTAATGATGATGACATATTTGTACCGTGCGGGCGTTTACCAGGCGTCACCTCACGGGTACTCATTGCTGGTGTGGAGAGTGCACCACAGGGGTCAATTTTGTACCATTTAAAATTGGAAATGTTTGGCGTCGGTCGGGATCGAACCCGGTTCCTCAGATTCGCGACCAGACACTCAGGCAAGCGGCCACGAGACCCCATTAATGTCTGAAATGAATTTAACTATTTTTACAGTTATTATTTTGAAAGATTCCAAAAGCAGTTTGGTTGGATCTTTAAAGAAATGAAATGACATCCTCAAAATTCTAGAGTGACTCTTTTGTATCTGTACTGTTGAAGAAGATCTTTAGGCGTCACCTCACATCATTTCTAGTAGACGTGAAAAAGTAATATACTTTTGTGTTATTTGAAAATTGGAAACAATTTTTAATACACAAATAATTAAATAAATAATTTGAACATTGAAACAAAATATTATTTAAAAATGTTTGACTTAAGACCGTTATCATTTTCTTCGTGCAATCTTAGCCCAGTTCATTTTTCAATTTAGTCCGATGTGACTGAGTCCTGCTGTCAGAATTCTTTAGATTTGGTTACAGTCGATAGCTCGTACAAGCACAAGTGATAATGGCAGGTTAAGTGATACAGAGCATTTGTCAAGTAATGAATGATTGGGAGACGTCCGTTTTGTTATTATACATTAGCGTTGCACGTATACATGAAGCACATATGGAGGGATTGGATTTGTTTTTTTGTGAAATTTTCCGCATTCGTGTAGGATTTTATTGCTGAGCGTTTCCGGCCGATCGGAATTGATTGATCGGTGTTGTGATGACGTTTGACCCTTTTCACTCCGAATAACGTGACGTGAGAATGTCAGCTATGCTCTGATAAAATTTGCCGTTTTAAATAGAAATTATGCTGACATGTGCATGTGCGATGGAGTTTCACTTCAACGTCAATAAATACACGACCAATTCGATTCCCAATTATTTTTACAATTTTTATGTTTCACTTCAACAAAAGTGTTTTATTTGAAATCGTCACTAAAGTGCACAAAGATCATCATGAAAAGTTTAGAAATCGACCGATAATTTCTTTCATTTTTACAAAATTTAGATTTCAAATAAGTATTAATGCACCCCAACACTGAAGTTATCACTCAAATGATTTATTTTCCGCGGCCCTATGGCCTCGGATAAAAAGTAGAATTAGTACCTTGATACATAGTTAACTAGTGCACGATCGCTGCAACTTTTTGTTTTAATAATATTATTATCTATTTAAATCGTAGAAATGGGCTTTAGGATCCAGGAGAAATTTATTTAAACGAAGAAAGAATTGTGAAAAATTCATGGACCTCGCTGGGATTCGAACCCAGAGCCTCCCAATCGCTAGTCGGGCGCTCTACTAATTGAGCCACGAGTTCCCGTCGAAGTTTATGAATCTTTCACAAGCCTTTTTACAAATCGTAATAAGTACACTCTCCCAATTTGAGAGATAAATACTCTAGGAGCCTAAAGTCCATTTCCACGATTAAAACATTTAGGTTGGATCTCAAATAATTATTCTACGTGTGTGTGACGGCTTAAAGTTCACAATAATATATAATATTTACTGCGCAATGTTAGCGTTGAGTATTTATCTCTCAAATTGTGAGAGTGTACTTGTTACGATTTGTAAAAAGGTCCATGAATTTTTCACAATTCTTTCTTCGTTTAAATAAATTTCTCCTGGATTCTAAAGCCCATTTCTACGATTTAAACATTTAGGTTGGATCTCAAATAATTATTCTATTATTATTTATTATATTAATTGAGCGTTAATCACTTTTGTCACTGCAACCTCTAATATCTATTGTACCACGGCCTTGTCTTAGTTGTCTGGCAGTGGTTCCAGAGTTTTCAAGAAGCCGGAATTCAGTTTCCCGATCTCTTTAATAATATTTTGATATGAATATTTGAAATAAATTGTGAAAAATTGTCAGCCATCGGAATTCGAACTCGAGACACCTACCTTACCCGGAGAGTGCTCTACCAACTAAGCTATTGGCTGCTCTCCTCTCGATGGCTGAACAATCGTTGACTTTTCAAGTGTTATGCATCATGATTGGTTAAAAATTAGTTGTTGAAATTTACTAATATTAAATTTCATATGTAATTCAATGACTGGCCATTTCCATTTTTTTTTTATTTTACAATAAATTTAACACCGTTTTCGTTTCGTATTCGATTCTTTCCATTCTATGGGGGATTGCTTTCGCTTCTCGTTCCTCGTCCAGCAATCGTTTAATCAAAACGATATGATATAAATAATGAAGAGTGTCGATACCAGGAATTCTGAAAAAGCAACGTAGGGTATTTAATAATGTATGCGTTGGGAACACGAACTAATACAATTAGTTGGTGCGCCAATGCCCAGATGGAGCATGTTGCATTTCACACGATACTGAAATTTTTATGCGCCGTCTTTGTTTCCATCGACGATGCCACCGTATTCATGACACGAGAAGGTTTTTTATTTATATTCATCATTAATTAATTGATGCGCTGGGTCAATTTACATACACTTTATTCGGGACTTTTTGCTATATTATGTATACCAGAACATTTTTACCCCATACACGCTTACTTGGTGGTATTGATAATTTGTATGTTTACACTTTACTTTGAAAGTTATTTGACAATTTGGAAAACATTTGCATTGTTTTAGAAAGATTCTTGAGTGTTGAACTTGTGGTATTTTCATTATAAATCATTCTCTTTTAAGACTATTTCAAGTTTTATGTAAATAATATTCGATAGTTCAAGGTATGAAAAAGAGAACTGAAAAAAGTTGTAATCTAAAATATATTTTGTACAATCTGTCAAATTGTTAAAGTTGTGGGACAGTAAATTCGACCAATTACGAACCAGCTTCTTAATAAATTCTAACTCTAGTTTTTCCAAAAAAACAATATTTGTTGGTTGTTATAAATATCGTTAAATTTGCAATAAGTAGCGAAGTACTAAGATATTTAGAATTGCCTGTTACTTTCACTAACCAATAATACACCGACATGCATTTGGTTTACGGAGAAGTGCTCCAAAACACTAAACAATCGCCATTAACAAAAAAATGTCTTATCCACATACAGGCTGTTGCATTACGGCTCGACGAGAATTGTGTCTTTTTTAAATGGAACACCCTATATATTTTCATATATTTTGAATTGTATTTTATTCACCTATACGCACATATAATTTTTTTAAAATTTTCCTCGGCGTTGTCAAGTTACCTCCCGCTACCCTTGGTCAGGGAGATATAGGGATCGAGCTAAAAATCGCATATCGAGATTTTGATAAATGACCACGTTTTAATGTCCCTAGAATCCAATTTTAACATTTTCACGATGATGTCTGTGTGTATGTGTGTGTGGATCCTTTACTCTAACTCAAATACTATCATTCAGAAAATTTTGAAACGTTTATTTCAACCTTTTTCTATATGCAAAGAGCCCATTAGATTTTGGTGTAAATCGGATAACCGGAAATGGCACTTTACTAGACGCTCAAAATAGTTTTTCTTCGAAAAATACCTTTAAATGTTATTTTTTCGAGATTAAAGTTATTATAAAAATTAAAGATTATTAAATTTTCTACAGATTTGTATTAATACTTTTTGGGTTTCTTTTTATGTTATGTTTATTCTTATGTATGTTTATGTTATCTTTCTATGTTATGCCTAAAACCAATAATTTCGGAGTTATTCACCATTTTTATTTTATTTATTTAAATTTAAATTAAATCTAGTATACTATGGAAATTTTATTAAGAAACAATTGCAATAATGTACAGCAGTTTACATTAGCCAATAAATAAGACTGTTTATTATTAATATTAGTGCGATTAGGTAATAATAATTTATTCATATGAATTTTTCGCAAGAAGAACTATCAACACCTAATACAGTGTGTTCAAAAAAAATTCCTAACTAGGAGTAGGCTATGAACAAAGAAACGTATGTCAATTTAAAAATATTTAAAGAATGTCAATTTGACACGAGGTATTGTCAAAAATGTTATCTAAAAAGCCTTAGCCTTGAATCTTATTTTACAAATTAGAAAACGGCTAATGGCAATATATTGTATCCTTCTTTATTGTCTTTTTTCCTTAAAATTACATTTCAAGATCAATTTTGACAATTTGACTTTTGAATTGAATAATGATCAGACATACGTTTCTCTGTTCATAGCCTACTCCGAGTTAGTAATTTTTATACACATATTTGTTAATTAAAATTTGTTCAAAATTTAATCTATAACACGAACGGTTACGCAGTTTCGCAATATAATGTAATTAGAATATAAATATATAATAAAAGTTCTTTCCAAAGATGTAACAAAAAATTAGATTACCATCAAATAAAAAAGAAATTATATATTCACTAATGGCGCCTATTTTTCGGCCATATTTCTTCTCTCACGAAAATCTTGGTTGGTCACGCACTGTTTGTTCGAGCGATTTTAGCCCGTATTCCAGTAATGTTTAGGGGTTATTATAGCGTAGGCTGTGCTTGTATAAAGTTCTCACATGTCGATAGCATGACTGATATAAACAACAAAATCGGGAGCATTCAAACGAGATGTAGAATGATAAAATTATTTCTGAATATAATTTTCTTTCGGACCACTTTTTTGTTCTTGAACACGATTACTTGGCACGGAAATTTTTACACTAAAAATAGCTTTCACAAAATTTCTCAAACTGCCATTCTTCTGCGAATTAAAGCAGATTTACACACCCAGAAATGAAATAAATAAAAATAAATAAATATATCATCACGGCATATTACCCATTGCTGGGTGTGCCAATCTGCTTTGTTCGCAGATATCGGTAATGATGATGACATATTTGTACCGTGCGGGCGTTTACCAGACGTCACCTCACGGGCACTCATTGCTGGCTTGGAAATGAAAATGAGTAATAATCTCAATATTTCGCCGGATTTACATTTACAGTACAATAAATAGGGCTGTTGCACGAAATTTTATATGCCTTCTAAGTATTAAATTTAAAAAGATATCATTATTTAAATAACCTCAAATTTGAAAATATCGCCGAATATGCATTAGATATTTTACAATTAATTTTTGAAATTTGGATATTTTGAAACAGTCACGTGATCTGAAACAGAATGTGACGTCACAACACATACATCTTCATCAGCTCCAATTGGTCACTTGTAGTGTCAATTCTTTGTTCTTTGTTACAAGTGTTATGATAAATATATTGTCAAAGTTGTCTGACAAGTGTCAAATTTTTGAGTTTGGTTCGAGTTAGATAATACAAAATTCAATATAAAATGAGTAATTTACAGTATCGTATTGTGCCTTTTTGCAAAAATGCGCTAGGAACAAACCTACTATTGAATTTATAAATATGCCAAAAGATGCGAGAAAATTGTGGCTGGAAGCAGTTGGTCGAAGAGCTGATGGTTGGGTATTTACATTGTATTTTACTTTAACTCTTTAACACACCTTAATTCGGCAACAGTAAAACAGTCGTTTTCTGATATAAATTCAGCCATCATCCAGCTTTCGATTTTCGGTAAACTGTCCGACTTAGCTTGAGTGTATTCTGTATTAGCCATTAGGTACGTTCTATCGGTGTCAGAAATATTCCTACTAGAATAAGAATATTCTTAAAGCAATAGAACGCTCAGAAACAAATAACTGTCAAGTAAAAAATAAATACGATAGAAAAGTGGCAGTGGTTATGTGTTATTGTTAATTAACAACTGAAGACAACTTTGTATATTTAAGGTGAAAAAATATAAGTCGGAACTGCAGTCAATTAGGTTTTTTATTGGATCAAACCGACGTTTCGGTCATACTATGACCATCTTCAGGGCTATCCAAAATCAGCAAATTATATAATAAAAACACATTTTAAAATTTTACATAAAATATTATCGTCAAATATAAAACAATAAATAAATAAATAAGGTAAAAACAACGAAAATGGTATACAATTTAAAAAAATTATTATTAAAAACGGACAAGAACAATGATGGACAACTTTAAAACACGAACAGTTCGTGTTTTTTAAATTGTATACCATTTTCGTTGTTTTTACCTTATTTATTTATTAATTGTTTTATATTTGACGATAATATTTTATGTAAAATTTTAAAATGTGTTTTTATTATATAATTTGCTGATTTTGGATAGCTCTGAAGATGGTCATAGTATGACCGAAACGTCGGTTTGATCCAATAAAAAACCTAATTGACTGCAGTTCCGACTTATATTTTTTCACCTTACATCATCTAGAACAGTCGATCATCGTTCCTATCAATTTCAACTTTGTATATTTAGTTTGAATCTTCAAAATGTAGTTATGCAAATATTACAGAGATTATAATTATATAAAAATATATTAAATAAAAAAACGTAAAGGAGGCATTTTTATTGAGCACAGTCTAATCTGAACATTCATAAATGTAACAGAAAGGTACGCGCAACACTCGGCTAGTAAAATTTTGAATTTATCTCCACTCTATATATCTTCCTACCAGCGCTTCCAGCTCTGAAGTTGGGATGATTCGTAGGAATATTCAGATTTTTTTGCACCGATAGAACGTACCAATTATTACTCATTTATAATGGAAAATGTCAGCGTCAAATGTCAAATTAGAAGTTTGTTATTAACATGTGACAAACTATCGCCTACGTTTATTTATCTAAATAACAAAAATAAATGTAGGTGATGGAAAACTGTTTTTCTATTGGCTATGAATGACGTAATATATGTTCTTCTACGACACAGGAGTGGAGGGTTGTTTTTCATGACTATTTTTGGCGTCAATACTTGTATTTAATTATTTACGAAAATAACAACAAATGATTAAAAAAAAAATTGTTAACTTTCATTTAAAATACTTTTTGAAATATGTGAAATAGGCTCATTTGTTGAAAATATGGTTTTGGGCTCGTACATTTAGACAATATTTATTCCTATTCTACCCATTCCAAACCCACCCTTATCATTGCACCCCTATCCCCTGCCGGAAGTTTGCGGGCTGTCAATCAACGCAGTGACGCAGGGCTGACGCCTGGTCGAACGGCGGACGCCATGTTGCACACGTCCCGATGACAACTGACGTCTCTCAGCACCAGAACACAGCCCACTAGCCCGACCAATCCCATACGCGGTCCGCGGGCCGGAAACCGCCGTAACTATGCCATGCATGACCGGAGAGATTGACCGGCGACAGGCCGAGAGGAGAGGGTGGGCAGGAAAATGAGACACTAGATTTTAAAGTTTAGGATTCTAAAATTCGTACGTTAAGTGCCAAGTTCGCACCGTGTATTTGCGGTCGTATAACTATAATAAAGAGACGAAACACTAAATTCTGGTCACCAAATTATTTCAATACGAACATAATGTTTATTCATTTACGGTTATCAGAAAATGTGATAAGCTAGTAAATAATTTAATTTACCTCTAAAATATCTAAATTGGGATCTTTAAACTATTTCAATACGAACACCTGCTAATACATTCTGTTATCAATAAAACGAATTAAATATTAAAAAATTCTTTTTTGTAACTAAAAGTACCTACACTTTATCATTAAATATATAGAACTATTTAAGTAAGATTTAATCATAAAAAACCGCTACACTGGTAACTCGCCGGCAATCAGTCACTCCGCTTCTCTCCGTGTTGACTCCCATTGACGCTTAATATAACATCCTTTACATTTCAGAGGCGACAAAATTTTTATTAACCGTAGTTTTAACTGGGGTGAATTAGGGGCTGAAATACTGGAGAAAACTAGATCTATTGGATGTAAAACCGATTTTGTCTTTATTTTGCATTTCCTCTGCGACCGATACCAATCGAAATCGACTATAGACTCAAAAATACAGAGAATTTATTTTAATGTGCAACATATGGTCAATCACTTCCATGGTTACACACTACTGTCAAAAAATGACAGCAATGTAATATTTGTCCATTTTAAAATGCAACATACAAAAATTTGTAGTTATGTATTCTCAATACTAATTTCCAATAAATTAACCTACCTGCTATTAACAAAAAATCAAAATTTTAATGTAGCACATCTTAACAATCTTTATCTTACAAAAATTCAAAATTTTAATGTAATAAATGTTCAAAAATACCTCCATTCTACTGATACGATATCCTAGTCGCTGGTAGAAAGAATTGACACTATTTGTGATGTGTTCTAGAGGTATCTCCTGTGCTGCAATACTATTCATAATGGTGCATTTTAAAATGGACAAATATTACATTGCTGTCATTTTTTGACAGTAGTGTGTAACCATGGAAGTGATAAACCGTATGTTGCATTTTAAAATAAATTCTCTGTATAGTGAATTCATATAATTTTTCACATTCACGAGTTCTATGCACGAATTAGTGTTGACTGCACGCCTTGTAGCTATAAAGTTACAAGTACTTTTTATTGCGAGATTCTCGCTTCTCGCACTTGTTATATCGATCTCGCCTCGAATTTTAAACTGCACTCTCGCTCTCGTTCTCGTTCTCGTCTCGTATAATGAAGCGAGACGAGGCGAGATGCGAAAGTACTCTCGCCTCGTCGTGCATCACTAGTACGTTTTCTGAAAGCCATATTCTTTTTGGAATATTTTTGCTCTGGACAGTGGGTTCAGGGTAATCAGACGGACATCTTAAAAATAGTTGTGGCTATAAAGAGTTTTTCAATTTAAAACCCGGACATACGATTTGAAAAACCCTGTATAAAACCCACTACACCACAAACAAAACCCCCCATGCCGAAATCCGTTTTTGCGGGAAATAAATTTGTTTTCATTGAGGCTTCCTCGCGTTGCGTAATAAATCTAAAGAACATCTCTTCGCCACGCAGGGCGCGTGATACAGGACGCGTGAGTGCGAGCTTGAGCATGAGGCCACGCATGCAACAGGCTAGTAAATTGTCACAGGGACAGCTTCCAACGGTGTCGCTTTCCCACGCTTAGGATGTCTCTGTCACACTCGAGCGAAAGAGATAAGTTTGTCTCTATCGTGTACACAGGACAAGGGAGGATATAACATACATGGGCAGGAATGCTTGGATAGAGATAAGTGGTTTATTGTTATAGGATTGCAGGATCATTGAAAGAAACTATATGTTTCAAACAACAAAATTTATCACGAATACAGGTGTCCAGAATAATGTTTATAGATAACTTTAAAGGCGAATTCACAAATGAAAATTCGGTTTAGATTTATGGTTTATACTTTAGATTTAAAGACTATGGCCACATATTATGTAATGACTCCATTCACACTTTAGAATTTAGAGTCTCTAAATCCAAATTTATGATTGAGTTTGACGTCACAAGCTTCACCAATGAGAACGAATCCATTTTTATTCAGTAGCCACTTGGTGGATTTGGCTTTTTAAACAAATGCGAGAAGAACATGGAGACTGTCATAACTTAGTTAGTATTTGAGTTAGAGTGGAGGATACACACATACATACACACACTCACACACACGCACACTCACACACATACACAAATACACACAGACATCATCGTGGAAATATTAAAATTGAATTCTAGGGACCTTAAAACATGGTCATTTAACAAAATCTCGATATTCGATTTTTAGCACGATCCCTATACCTCCCTTACTAAGGATAGTGGGAGGTAAAAATTTGATGTGGCCAGCACAATACCTTCCGTCAGTTCTATGTATTTTGTACAAATTTCATACAGAAAGTTCCTTGGAAAAGATTCTATTTCTTGTACATTACCTTCCGGCAGTCGTATGTGTTTTATACAAATTGTTTTCATAGCTGGCTACTTCATGAAATTTAATTGCTTTATAATTTTTTAACTCTATATCCATTTAATATGAAATATAAAATGCAGTCAAATCGTGTAGGGAATAAAATGTTCTTTAATATTTATAATGTTTATAGATAACTTTACAGGTGAATTCACAAATGAAAATTCAGTTTAGATTTATGGTTTATACTTTAGATTTAAAGACTTTGGCCGCATATTATGTAATGACTCCATTCACACTTTAGAATTTAGGGTCTCTAAATCTAAATTTATGATTGAGTTTGACGACACAAGCTTCACCAATGAGAACGAATCTGAAATGATATAGATATATACATCCATTTTTATTCAGTAGCCACTTGGTGGATTCGGCTTTTTAAACAAATGCGAGAAGAACATGGAGACTGTCATAACTTAGTTAGTATTTGAGTTGTAGATACACACATACATACACACACATACACACACACACACACACACACACACACACACACACACACACACGCACAAACATACACAAATACACACAGACATCATCGTGAAAATATTAAAATTGAATTCTAGGGATCTTAAAACATGGTCTTTTAACAAAATCTCGATATGCGATTTTTAGCACGATCCCTATACCTCCATTACTAAGGATAGTGGGAGGTAAAAATTTGATGTGGCCAGCACAATACCTTCCGTCAGTTCTATGTATTTTGTACAAATTTCATACAGAAAGTTCCTTGGAAAAGATTCTATTTCTTGTACATTACCTTCCGGCAGTTGTATGTGTTTTATACAAATTGTTTTCATAGCTGGCTACTTCATGAAATTTAATTGCTTTATAATTTTTTAACTCTATATCCATTTAATATGAAATATAAAATGCAGTCAAATCGTGTAGGGAATAAAATGTTCTTTAATATTTATAATGTTCATAGATAACTTTACAGGTGAATTCACAAATGAAAATTCGGTTTAAATTTATGGTTTATACTTTAGATTTAAAAACTTTGGCCGCATATTATGTAATGACTCCATTCACACTTTAGAATTTAGGGTCTCTAAATCTAAATTTATGATTGAGTTTGACGACACAAGCTTCATCAATGAGAACGAATCTGAAATGATATAGATATATACATCCATTTTTATTCAGTAGCCACTTGGTGGATTCGGCTTTTTAAACAAATGCGAGAAGAACATGGAGACTGTCATAACTTAATTGCTGAAATATAACCAATAGTGCCAAGCTAATGACAGTATCACGACGCACAGGTATCTTGTTGAGTACTGCTCTACCAATATTTTAATCTTGTTTTTGAAGGATCACAGATGTATGTACATATCAAAACTAATTTTCAGGAAATTTAAACTTACATTTATGAATGACTTACTTAAACCTAAACAAAAACCACAAACCTAATTTTCATTTGTGAATGCACCTTAAGAGATACGAAATCGGTTAAATTGCAAAACGAAAATATTTCGCAACATGTCTCATTTCTTAACGGTTTCTGTTTTTCTTTTAACGGTGAGAACTTCTAACTCCAGAATTCCCAGATGGCCCAACTGGCAAAATTTTAGTTATGTCATGTTGTGTTTCTGGGCGGAACGGTCCGCCTTCGGTAGCCTCAAAGACTGCTGTGCAGTGGTTAAAGACATAATCCTTTTAAATAAAGTGTAAGTCTGCGAGATTGAGACATTATTCCCCAAACAACGAAACCATAAATTTGTCACTTTTTGACGAGTCAGAAGATGTTACTTTGCATGTGCTGGCAATATGTTCCCACAGACACAGAAATGAAAGAATTTTAGTTTCTTTTTGCACGATCGGGTTATTTATATTTACCGATAGTGTTTCCAAGACAGTAGGTCTTATTTACAAATTACTGAACGGTAAGTGATGTGACTCACATCGGTAAGTGATGTGCTTCACTTACCGTTCAGGAGGCGAGACGGTAAATAAATAAACACAAAAATCAAAGCTTACTTCAAAAACGACAAATAATTTTTTTTAATATGTCAAAATAATTTTAAAATCTTATTTTTCTTTTAAATTTTGTGCGTCAATCGTGCAAAAAATAGTATAAGCATCACGAACGTTATGGAATTACCGATCTCAGACAAAATTGGGGACTTCGATCGATAAACTGTCCTTACCGTTCTTAATACTTAATATACTATTTAGATATTCCAATAAAAACGTCTACTTATAATGTAATAGACCTTTTCAATTTAACGGTTATTTCTTTCTATCGCTGCAAATAGTAAGTAAAATGGCGCCAACAACTGCCAGTTGGGCTGTCAAACCGTCAAACGAAACATCAAAAATATTGGGGTAATTAAAAAACCTGTATTTTTGGTGAAAATTTGCATCGTTAGACATTTTAGCTTAATTAAAAGCTTTTGCAACGTGTTCCGATAAATTTTTTAAAGTTAAGTTTAAAGCTCATCAATTGGATAAGATGTATACTATTATTCACGAAAGATGACTATTCAAGGTCATTTGTTCGAAGAAATAATACACGTCACTTTACAGCAGTAGCTTAGCAACATTTTGTACGAGAAAGAGAAAGATTATTTGACCTATGTCTATTTAATTTATGTGGTGTGACAGATATATGTAAATAGTGGCATTACTTTCTAACACACTATAAATAATAATGACATATGTCGTAGAATTACAGATACCTAATTATCTACTACACTGCCCTCTGTGCTAATATTTACCCAGTGGCGTTGACGTTTAAATCAAATTATTATTCCTTGGTTTATAGTTAAGTCTATGTTTTTCAATTTTGCAGAAACATTAGTGAAGAACATAAATATTTCAGAAAGGCATTATTTAGAAAGAAACATAATTTTCAAATAAATTACTCTTATTTTTTCAGTTAAAATGTGACCATAAATATTCATACGAAATGCAATGAAGTTATCTGCAAGTAGTATTATATCATATGGCTCTTAAATGACCTTGAATAGTCATCTTTCGTGAATAATAGTTTAGTATACTAGTTTCGAAGAGTGTAGATAATAATGTTATTGGCATAAAATGGATTAATAAAACTGTTGGGATAAGTAAAATGTAGGGGCCGAGACAGTCTGTAAATAAAGTAAAGGAAAATAGTGTAATACTGTAATAGCAGATAGGAAAGCTTCAATATCCTTCCATATTTCATCGTGAACAATATATATCACTAGCTTCAATCCAAACAAAACCAATATAAAGAATTTGAAATTCACCGGAAGTGTATTTACATTTACCCGCTTCGCGTCGCGTCGCGGCGCGTATCGCTCGACCAAAGGCGGATAAGTCAATAAGGGATGCACCCCACCCTCCGGCCCCCGCGAATATCGAAAGCCTCTCTGACGTTTATGAATAAAACAATAGTCTTAACAGACGGACGTCGCCTTTCGATGCGTTTGATTCCGCGAATAAAAAGGGAGAAAAGTTTTCTCCGTTGATCGGACGCCCGGGGAATTGGAGAAATAAGTCTTCGGGGAAACGGAGACGGTGAAGAATTGTGAAAAAGCGTATTTAGAATTGTATTGTTATGCTAAATAGTGATCCCTTACTTCGACAGCCATGTGCTCCATTCAATTCGGTTTATTCAGCCGATACTGGGGCTATCTCATCACGCCAACGAGAGTTTTAAAGCTCACAAAAACTCCTGCCTACACTTCGTTACAATAAAATACTACAATATGTTCAATTTTAATTACTACGTTTGAAAGATTCTTGACATACATAGATACATAAAATCACGCATTTCTCACTTCGTGGGTTAGCACAAACCCGAAAGAATAAAAATAACGTCAACCAAAAAAAATCACTCTCTCTTTCAACAATATTCTTACTAACCTGACATCATAGGTACAACATATATTCCTCACTCTTAACATATTAAAGTGACCGATTTTCAGTAGCGAAATACCGCAACCGGACCACAATAATAGTTACGAAACAATCATCCTTCGCCGCACATTCCTGTCTAAGCACACTTCTTTCTCCTCGGCCACATTCATAATCGCATTCATACATGCTTTTCTTCTCTTCCCACTCGGAAACTTTCTCTCTTTTAGTACCTTATCCATCACATCCATCTACTTACACACTGGACGGCCACGCAATCGAAAACCCTCAATTTCACCAAGATATATACGCTTTTTACAAGCCGTTCACTCTTCATTCTCTCCACATGACCAAACCATCTCAACTGGCTCATTCCTACTCTCTTAACAACATTCTTCCTAACCATACATTCTTCATACACCAAATTATTCCTCACGCGATCCCGTCTTACATATCCACATACACCACGTAAATACCTCATTTCCACGGCAGTCACTCTCTTTTTATACTTTCCCGTCCATGCCCAACATTCGCTTCCATACATCGAAACAAGGATAAAGAAAACACCTTTATTGTAGTGTTGATGACAACAATGTAATAGTTGATTACAACAATGTAAAGAAATTTAAGATTTCTTTAAGTAGTGACAGATGTTTGCACTTTTGTTCCATGGCATCAATGATTTTTGAAAAAATGTTATTATTGTTTTCGACTATTTTTAGGGTTCCGGAAATTGAAAAATTATAAATAGCATATTCGGATGCAGTATTTTTTCCTGTAGCAAAAACCTAAATATAATTTTGCTCTAAAATAATTAGGGGAGCAAATAACTGATGCACATTAAGATTTAGCATTTAAACCCCTGCGCTGCGTCGTTCAAGTTACCACCTTTTATATACTTTGTTTCCCGAGCATAGGAAGTACAATGTAAAAATTTTGATTTATCGGTATCTCTTTACCTATTAATTTTAGAAAAAAATGTGTAATAAAGAAAAATGTCCAGAATGAAAAGGTGCATCAATGAGTAGCTATAAGAGTTATCGTGGATGAAAAATCGTCACACACACACACACACACACACACACACACACACACATACACACACACACACACACACACACACACACACACACACATACACACACACATCATCGTAAAAAGAGTAAAAACGTGTTGTGGGGACCCCAATTCGTGCTTATTCACCATCAAATTTTTGGCACGATTACATTACCTCCCTTACCTACGGTATCGCCAAATTTAAATTTTAACATTGAATTTCCTATATTCGGGAAATAAAGTAGATACCCGGTATATAATAATTTAAAATGAAATTAAAATAAAATATAAACTTAGCAAAATCGATTTGGGAAACCGGTTTTAAAAGCAGGTTAACAGATTTTTAATTTAAAATACATGAGAGGAATTTTGTGTGTTAGGGGAACTATTTTGAAAACATTTAAAATGAAATTCTTAAAAATATGAACCATAGTAATTCTTGAGTAACCTTCGTAGTCTTTATGGTATAATAGCTATTTGTGTATTAAGAGCCCAAACTGGGACAATGTCGTTTGAGAGGTTGTTGCCGCGCGACGCAGGAGCGAAGCATTCTCTCGAAATCGACAATGTCCATTTGCGTTCGAAACACACACAAGATTTTTTCTACAGTCGCCACCATAACAAAAAATTATTTTTTATTTATTTTTACTTCTTCTTGAGCTATTGCTTCAATCTAATCTAAGCATTTTATACTTTCGTTTTTGTAAATGAATGCCCTATTTTATTTTCACAGCAGTGCGGCATTTAGTTTGGTTATGTAACATACCGACAAAGTAGTTATATGTCAGATTGACTTGTTAAGTGGGAAATGTGTAACTACAGTGTCATTAATTCCTGACTAAGCGTTTCCATTAAGAATGTAGCCAAGTAACATTTCTCAACATTGTATAGTTAGAAATTTGGGGAGCGAGCGTTTTTTCTACTTTGTCGCTCTAGAGCGGCAAAGTGACATTTTGCGTTGACAAAAGAGAGCGCAAATGGCTACTTTGTATATAGACTGTAGAAAAATATATTATTAAACTATGTTTCCAATTATTGTTGTTCGCATATAACAAAAAAACTAAAAAAATCTTTTTCTTTTCAGAATATGTTGATCATCAACCGACGCCCCAACCTCAACCAACCAGTAAGCGCGCCAGGACGGCTTACACCAGCTCCCAACTGGTCGAACTAGAAAAAGAATTTCACTACAACCGCTACTTATGTCGCCCACGTCGCATCGAAATGGCCAACATGCTCAACCTTACCGAACGCCAGATCAAAATCTGGTTCCAGAATCGCCGCATGAAATTCAAGAAGGAACAGAAACCAAAACAGAACGAATCTTCCAGCCCGGAAAATCCTTCATCACCTACATTGTCTTCTTGCTCGAATCATTCTTCTCCAAGTGGAAGACCAAAAGTTGTGAATAAGATTTTGAATGAGCAACAGAGTATTGTTGATAGGTTGATGTCTCATTCTCCTGCGGTGCCCCAACAACATTATGTCAGGGCAGCTCCTAGTTATCCATATCCTCAATATAGTATTCCTACTCAGCAATATATTCCGAATTCGTTACCGACAAGTGAGCCAATGATGTATAACACGAATGATACTTATGTATATGCGAATTCTAGTCAGTATAATAATGTGCCATTGCCACCTTATCCAGAAAATTTGTACAATAAGATCGATGTTCCTGTGTCTAAAGCTGAATCTGACGCTCAGCTATATCCTAGTTGTTTGTTTGATAAGAATACTGGCATGTTTGATAATAATTTGAAATTGGATTACAACTACAATCCTTCTGTTAATGTTAATTGGTATAACACCCCTGAAGCACCACCGGCTACTACTTTGACTCAACTGTAAATATGGGTTTTGTTTTATGGACCGAGAGGTGTTCACAAAATAAGAATTTGTTAACATAATTTTGTAAACACTTCTCTACATTTATATTTTATTTATGTTCTTATTTTATATTTATGACACTAAGTTTTATTTTATATTTCTAATGTGTTTTGTGAATTATTTAATATTTTAATATTATTATTTTATTCTACTTAATAGATTTATGGATTATTTTAAATGAATGCGACAATAAATTTATTTATTTTGCTAAAACTGTCTACTTTCTTTCTCACAGCGGACAAGTATGCATTGACAAGAGGGGTGCGCGATAAAGAATGGATATAACACGTCTATCTTTCCAAAATTCAAATTGTTAAGTCTTGGTTATGACATGTCATTTAAAATTTATGCTCGTTGGTGACAATGCTGTCGTTATTTTCTCTTCCATATTTGGTTTCATATTTACTAATAAACTTATCAGTTGACTCATTTTTGGATTTTGTATACTTTTACTGTAACATATATTTTTATTGGGATTTTCAAATAAGAAAACGCTAACTAGTGGCGAATATTAGAATTGCAAACAATGGTACACATTTGACATTTACATGAAATTACAATTATATGACTATAAAAACTATATTATACATACTTGAATTATAAATAAAAAATCTGGTGTGGCCAACACAATACCTCCCGCCATTTACAGCCCGAATCACAAAACAGATTAGGCTGATCTTTATTTTTAAATTAGCAAATTTTACTCTAATTTTGGCAGTTTATTTCTTAAAATATAGTATAATCTAATCCGAGTAACTACCTTTTTTGATAATAAAATGAAAATTAAATTTTAAATACCGGGATAGAATAGAATTCAATAATCCAAAAATGAGGATTAGCTTAAACTTTTTGCGAATCTTTAATTTTTATTAATCTAAATACATACCAACATATTTACTTATGCTAGAAACTGTGTTGATTTCTTTTCCTTTTTTCACACACACACACACACACACACACACACACACACACACACACACACACACACACACACACACACACACACACACAGACACACACACACACTTATATATACACAGACATCATCGTGAAAATGTTAAAATTGGATTCTAGGGACCTTAAAATGAGCTCATTTACCGGGAGGTAAAAATCTGATTTGGCCAACACAATACCTCCCGGTATTTAATTTTTATTAATTTATTAATATATTTCGTAACTTAACCGCGGTGACCAAGGTTTTGGTTATGCGTTCCGTAATGTAATCAAACATAATTTCAGGATCACGGTTCAATTTTGGAATGTGGTTCCTGAAAGTTTTAGTTACTTTTTCGTGACCACGACGACCACAATTTTTTTGTGGTTGCTGTGGTCATATTCTTATTTCTTATAATATAATAAATAATATTGTATAAACATATAATTACTATAAACTATATAATGATATGTATAATATTTACGTTAGTACAAGGATAGACAAAAGTTATGTTGTCACTTATTTCTAATGACGCGGTGGTTCCCGGCTTTACCGACACAAAATTAACCAAGATGTTCCGAATCACAACCACTTTTCAGTGACCATAACCTAACCACTTGAACCATAACCACGGTCGTGGTTAAGTTACGGAATATACTATACATACTTATATACATATTTAGTTATGCTGGAAACTGTATTAAGATCCATTCAGTGTATATGGTCGTTGGATCCATTCCATATAACTATGGTTCTATTTACTATTATTAATTTGAAATGATTAGTTCTTTGACAGTGACATTTATCTGTCAGTTACATACATTTGAGATATGAACTGTGTAACCAAGGAGTTGTGTTTGCTGTTTGTTTAAAGCGTAGGCTCCGGGATTTAAATTATAGAAAATTTTATAAATTTAACTATAAAAATATAGAAAAAGTATTAATGCAAACCTGTAGAAAATTTAATAATCTTTAATTTTTATAATAACATAAATCTCGAAAAAATAACATTTAGAAGTCTTTTACATTGTAAGACCGTTACTCGGAACTTTACGGGCGTGCACGGTATCTAACGAGCGAGCGAAGCGATCTTGTTATCCGTGCGAGCACGTAAATTTCGGGTAACGGTTGAGCATTGTATAATGTTTTATGTTTTATGATATACTGAATCGTAAATAATTTGAAAAAAAAAATATTGGAACCTACAACACAATACATTAAACTATTTGATCGAAATAGTCTTTGGAGACATATGGCGAAGCGAAATAATGAATAAATAAATCTGTATACATGTTGCTATGGTTTTACCAGCCCGTAAATTTTTATACCACTAGAGACAGAGCTCTGTAGTAAGACGTTTACGATTCAGTATAACGTAAAAATTATATTGTATCTATCAAAATTACGTCATCGAAAACATTTTCATAGCATCAACCTTTAGACAAAAATCTTCTAAAATATCCTCTGTTCTCCTTATCAAAATCTGGCGTAGTTTTTGCTGCTGGTTGTGCTTATGCGGTTGGTAACCGTGTTTCTCAGCAAAACAAACTTTACATCGCACAAAACAAAAGCGCGCAAAAAGCTTGCGACGCGTTTGTTTATCCGCGTGCCACACGCGTCTACTAAATAAGATCTCAGCTACAGTAGCGCTTAACGCAACTTAGTGGCGGTTTCTTGTAACACTGGTTACTCCAGAGGAATTTCTAGGTTTTTGTTGGTAATTAGAAAACGGGGTGACCTTGATTTTAAACTTTGAATGGAATATTAATGATTCATATAACTCCGAAATAAAACAATTTGCTAATCAAGTACTCCTGCATCAGCATATCCTGTAAGCATCTGTCAGACATGTGACGTGTTTATAATCCGGTAAGTCTGCGGCGTCATCGGCTGTCTCAATGCTGTAGTAGGGCTGACATATACGAGCTACGTCCGCACATATTCAACGCTATAGGGATGCTCTTCATCGGCGACGTCACGACGCACTGTGGAAGGGTGGATAAAGAGGTAATCAAACAAAATAAAAAGAAAGAGGAGATAGTTGGTTGGTTAATTTTATTAATAGGATATTCTTGCAGATTTTTTTTTTGCTTTGCCTTGCTTCCATGAAAAGGTAGCTCAGTCTAGTCTCGACTTTAGTCATAGCGTCTTATTGTTTCGGCTCCAAAATTATTCTGTTTTGACGCATAGAATGAGTTCCACATTCTCTCGTTTCAGCGAATGGACTATAACGCTTGGAAAACTCGGGACGTTTTGGACGCAACAAATAACGTATGATCCTAAATTGTCGACATAATGTTTTGTATTTATACCAAATAACGTTTAATCAAATTGTCGCTGGAAACAAAATATCACATTAACTTGTTTTCATTTTGACAGTTTAGTTTTTTCGATTTGATGCAACAATATGTCATATAAGCTAGATATTTGTAAAGGAATTTACAATCTTGTTGGGCGAATGCCTAATTGTGATATTGTTGCAGTTTATCGCGAGCACAATATCTCTGTGGCAACAATTTATTGGACAATAAAACATTGTGAAGAAGCTATGCCCTGTATTAATTTGCCCAAAAGTGGTCAACCAAAAATTTTGAGCCACATGAGAGAACAAAGATTAATTGCAGCCGTTAAATACAAAGTTGGACTGTCACAACGAACTGTACCTAGAAGATTCGATGTTTCGAAGACAACTGTGAACACTTTCTCGAAATGACGTGGTATTTCGAAAAAGGAGAAAGGCACCAAAATATACCGTGGCTCAATTAAAAAGAATCCCAAGATGTTGTCCTGTGTTAAGGCGCATTAATTTTCTCAATAAATTTATTGTAATGGATGACGAGAAATATTTTACTCTGTCCCATTCAGAGATGAAAGAAAACACACCAGACAATGTCAAATTCAACGGTAAATTTAAATTTGAGGATAAAATTTTAGTATGGTGTGCCATTTCTGAAGCCTGATATGTCTCGCAGCCGTACATTAGTCGTGTTCGAGGAGAAGCCTTAACTGCACAACTTTATATTCAAAGATGCCTCTCTAAATTGCTTCAATTTTTAAATACACATCACGCCAATGATATAATGTGTTGGCCTGATCTAGCTTCATGCCATTACGCCAGAATAATTAATGGTATAACGAAACAACGTAGAGTTTGTTCCGAAATTGGACAATCCTCTCAATGTACCTCAAACTCGACCAATAGAAGAATTTTGGTCAATATTGACCAGAAAAGTGTACGACAAGGGATGGGAAGCTGCAAATGAACAATTACGACGTCGCATTTACCAAAAGATTCGAGAAATTGATCCAGATGTTGTCCAGAGGATGATGGGGCAAGTCAGAGGAAAATTAAGGGCCATTGAAGATAATGTTCCATTATCAATAATTTAAATGTTAAATATTAATTGTTGTAATAATTAGTTTAAAAGGTAAAAGAGTTTTAAAAAAGTTATCAGTATCTAAAAATTTTCTCAAAACTTTAGGATCATACGTTATACCTACATAAACGCAAATGTAACCTTCCACTCAGCAAGTTGTATCGCCAATGTAAATCAAGTCTTTAACAAAATTAATTTAGTATATTTTTTTTTTCAATAAAATTTGTTGGCTGAAATAATATTTTGTCGTGTACACATTTTGTGAAAGTAAAATAAAATTTAACTATTTTTAGGTAGCTATTAGGATTGTAATCAACGTTTTTCAAGTAAAATTCAAGGTTAGTCGAAAGTGTCATGCAAGTACATACTGTTTTTGTTTTTCCACAATCGATAAGATTGTTCTTGGAAATGGATATAAATTTCATTACAAAATTTTATTTGTAATAGCAATATCAAAATCTTATTGAACAAAAAATGTGTACAAGACGAGACAACGATTATCTTAATGTGATTTTAAACATTATAATCAAAAATCAAATTTTGATGGCAGAAGAGTCTATAATTATATAGACAACATACAAAGTTTCGAAGCAATATAAATTAATATTTCTCACAGCTGAGAAAGATGTTTTCAGTTTAGGGATTCTGCAACTGTACTATATACTATAGCTATTGTATGCCTATTATAAAGGGTTGCTAATTCTGTGACTTAATATATCATTAATTGAGATCTGTGTCAGTAGTACTGCCCATTATTACAGTCAGTTACCCCTTTGCAAGTATTACAACTGCAGAATGGTCTATATATATATATATATATATATATATATATATATATATATATATATATATATATATATATATATATATATATATATATATATATATATATATAAGTATATATTACAGAAATTACAGAGTACCAAATCAATATGGTTTATAAGTAATTAAATAATATTTTATAGCGTTTTCATTTATATATTTACTGCGAAGTATATAACTCGTGTTCCATTTATATAATTAGTGCACACTTGCTGAGTTTTATGCGTTACATTTACACCTTTCGAGTGAAATGAACCTTATTGAGTGCACACTTTCTTGCACTTACTATGATCGTCAGTTCTTGCCAGTGCAGTTTGTCAAATTCATATATTTTCAGTTGTAAAAAGTATCTGTATAAACTATAAACTAATATTACTTGCAGATAACTTCATTGTATTTCGTTTGCATAGGCGTTCAATATGAAATATTTATGGACACATTTTAACTGAAAAAATAAGAATAATTAATTTGGAAATTATGTTTCTTTCTAAATAATGCCTTTCTGAAGGATTTATGTTCTTCACTTATGTTTTCGCAAAATACGAAAACAGACTTAACTTATAAACCAAGGAATAATAATTTAATTTAAACATCAACGCCACTGGGTAAATATTAGCACAGAGGGCAGTGCAGTAGATAATTAGGTATTTGTAATTCTACGACACGTCATTATTATTTATAGTGTGTTAGAAAGTAATGCCACTACCTGAAAGTAGCATCTAAGCACAATTAAATTTTTTTTAGGGTGCATAGATGCTACCTGAAAGTAACATCTATGCACGAAAAGTGTAAAAACTGAAAAATCGTGATTATTTCAGTTTTCCATTTTTGGGCCATATCTCAAAAACGGTCATTTATATACCCCTAGCGATATCACCATTAGATTCTTCTTCGGTATGACGGGAGGTAAAAATCTGATGTGGCCAACATTATATCTTCCGCAATTTAAATTTTATTAATTTTAATATAAACATACATTTATGCTGAAAACTGTATTAAATTCTTTTCCATATAACTATTATTCTATTTACTATTTTCTTTTTAAAACGTTACTATTATTCATTTAAAATGATTAGTTCTTTGACAGTGACATTTATCTGTCAGTTACATATATGTGAGATCTGAACTGTGTAACCAAAGAGTTGTGTTTGTTTAAAGCGCAGGATCCGCGATTTAAAATATAGATAATTTTATAAATACATCGATAAAATATATAGAAAAAGTATTAATGCCAATCTATAGAAAATTGAATAATCTTTAATTTCTATAATAATATAAATCTCTAAAAAAAAATACATTTAAGGGTATCTTTCGAAGAAAACTATTTTGAGCTTCAAGTAAAGTGCCATTTTCGGTTATCTGATTTACACCAAAATGTAATGGCTTCTTTCCATATTAGAACAAGGTCGGAATACAAGGTTTCAAAATTTTCTAAATGATAGTATTTGAGTTAGAGTGGAGGATCTACACATACAGACACATACAGACATTATCGTGAAAATGTTGAAATTGGATTTTAAAGGCCTTAAAACGTGGTCATTTAGCAAAATCTCGATATGCGATTCGCTACTGTGACAAGGCGAGGGTAATAGCAATAATAGATAAATAACTTTTTATAAACTTTTCTAAATTATAGTTCCAATATTCATATTTTACCTAGCCTATGCACCCCGTACCCTTAAGATAATCCTGTCCTGAAGATAGTGCTATGTTTTAGAAGAGTCGAGTTTAGATACTCAAGGAGTAAACATGTAAGAGTCTAGACTAGTTCGTCGCGTCGGGCAGACGTGTTTTGTTTTGGACATATAGTGTTTTAGTTTTGGGGGCGCGTGCTATACGCCTGCCCGCTGGGTTACGGAATGTAACATGTTAGTCTATGTTTAATGAATAATAATGTAATCATTTAGTTTAATTGTAAATAAAAAGTTAGTTTAATTAGAAAATATAAAGTAACGTCCATGTCCGTGTAAAGTGAAAGTATGTGTGTTCTTCCTTCTCACGAAATCCTGCTCGCATCAAGTCGTGGACGCCAATCATCCGAGGCGTCCACCAGTCAGTCAGTGTATCATCGTCGGAATCATCAGTATTAGTATTGATTATATATACTACGTAGTATATATAATCAATGGTATTAGTAGCATCAGCTAGTAGGAGACCCCCTCGTGTTACACTACTATCCGTAATATTGTCAAACATTTTTACTTTTTACTAACCCTCTTATTTCCTAAGGGTATAAATTTTGGCTACCACTGTTGGAATCACAGAGTGGGGTAGGCTGGCACCCTTTCGGCACGGCAGATAGGGCCCCTCGGCGTCCTTGTCTCTCAGCCCGCCGCATCGCACCGCTCGAGAACATGATTTCCATTCGGCAGTCATCCATCTTGTTTGAGACGGTTTACACTGACAGACAGTAGCGTGGCATCCGATCCGCCAGCGCTAGAGCCGTTCGGAGACGCGAGGGCGGCATGACGCGGCAGTATCTGCAGCAAAACATCGCGGCTGCCCGTGCACACCGATGGGAAATATGGAAAACGAGAAAGAGAAGCTATCCATGACGTATTTCTTACTAAAAATTAATCTAGAATTCAATCCGGGAAAGGTTTCTTGAGTTTTGTTTAATTTTTACCTCTCGCTAAGAGAGGTATTGTATTCATGCTAAAAATCGCATATCCAGATTTTAATGAATAAGCACGTTTTAAGGTCCCTAGTATCCGATTATAACATTTTTACGATGATGTCCGTATGTGTGTGTGTGTGTGGATGTGTGTGTGTGTGGATGTTGGATTCACTATATCTCAAATACTATGAGACGTAAGACATTTTTAACTACGGATTCCTCAATCTAACAATAATGGGAAGAGTCCAGTCAGTTTTGGTAACAATTGGATAACCGGAAGTAGTAGTTACAAGAAAAAAATCATCTAAATATTATTTATCGAAAATTTATGTAAATACTTATATTAAAGAACGTTAAATTCTTTATTCGATAAATATAAATTCATTATTATATCTTCTATAGATTTAGAGATAAAGAAAGGCATATAAAATAATTTGATGTAAAAAATCTCAGATCAAACTACTGCAAGGCAAGAAATTCAAATGTTTGTAATTGACACATAAATGTCACTGTCAAAAATATTTGTATGCCCCTGTCAAAAATATTTGTACATTATTATGAAGATTATGAAAATAAAAAAAGTCAACAACGCAAATGCGTATACGTAAAAAAGAATATAAAGGAATTTGCGAAAAAATGACGAATATAAAGAAAAAGAGAAGGAAAGTAGAAAAAGAAAATTTCAGGATATTGAATATAAAGAAAATGTATGTATTGTACATAATTTATTTTAAAATAACCCATAGATTTTGCAAATATATGTGAGAATTATTTTGTAGTAAGACATGAATATATGTATTTGTATTTAAAAATATTTTTCGTTTTATGCGTACAACCAGGTAAAATATCTGGCGAGAGGTTATGTGTTGGCCACATCAGATTTTTAATCTAGAAGTTTGGTTGTTATTGTTACTTTAAATTAAACGTCATACTTTTATGTTTTGAAGTTACACTCGGTAACAATGAGGTGTTGCAAAAAAATTAACATATCTTTTTTCTTCTGAAATTCGAATAAGGACGTTCTACAGTATTATTAAATATGATTCTCTGTTCAAATTTCTGTATATATTAAGCACAATAGCAGTTTAAAAATATACTTTTTGAACTGGCGCCAAATTACACTGCATGTGACGTCAGAAAGACATTAGCCAATGATAAAACTGGAAAAATGAAAAAAAAAAACAAATATCACACGTCAACGTCTATGATTGCTTTAATGACAACTGTGTGACATAAGGTCTGACATAGTGCTGCGTGATTTTTGGTTCTTTAGCGTAGTTCTGAGTTATTTATTATTATATTATAGCATTAAACAAGAATAAAAATACTAGCTAAGTAAATTCTACAGAATAAATTACTCCACCGATGTTCGAGGACGTAAATTTTATTCAGTAAAATAAATTTGACATATGTCAACATTAATTAAATTAAATTCATTATAAATATCATGCCATGTATTATTTTTACATTTATTTATCTCCAACATATTTGCTTTGTCTATTTCTGAGTAATTTTTCCCCGTTCTCTCTTTTTTCCATTTTAGTTGACACCTGACAGACACACAGACACACACACACACACACACACTCTCTCTCTCTCTCTCACACACACACACACACACACACACACACACACACTTTATTTTCTATTTTGACTTTTGGATTTATTTCGTGTCAGGAACATACAGAATACAATATTATTAAAGCATATATAAAACATATTTCAGCAACACATTGTTTGGAATAGATCCTCTTCAGTTGGAGATTGACATTATCGTCAGTAGTGGTATTAAGAAATACCGTCTAATGTTTTATCAATCTCTCTTATGCTCCAGTAGTGCAAAGATTAGCCGGTATAAAAAACCGTAGACTGAGTGCACCATTTTCCAACCAAAAAATTAAAAGTATTCAATAGTTCTTATTTAATTATAAAAATATTTATATTTACATCAAAATGATCTTTACAACAAAGAAGTTTTGGTTACATGTTTTTATCTTTACTTGCGACAATCATTTCATTCTTCTTTCTTCGTTTTGAGGCACTACTCGAAATACTTTTCCTATTATCAGTTCTATTTGGGTACACTGCACAAAACACTTTTTTACAATCATGTTTATTTCCAAATACAAAAATCAGTAGTAGTTGACAGCTATCATGACTGTCACTCTTTTAAATTCCGTCGGTGGCAAATGTAAGCCACACCCTTATTGGTTAGGTCCTTTCGAACGTCATCAGGCGAAAGGGGAAGCGGAAGTTCAAATATTATAATTTCACAGACAATTTTCTCATGAATAAAGAATAATACGAAAAAAATTAAAAATAGGGGTAAAATATTTTTTCTTATTCTTTCAATTAAAGCAAAAATAAAATATCGTGCAACACCTCATTAACTTGTTACATTCATTTACATAGCTCAGTTGGTACATCTGTTTTGACAACTAGAACACACTTTGACAGTGCAAAATAAATAATCAAAAAATATAATTACTAATTATGGTATTTCTAGAAGTGGATTCTATAATTTTTTGGCTTATTTTATTTTCAGAAATGGCACAAAATTCGTCTTTTTCGCTCATTTTACTTATGTGTTGATTACTATCTAACATATGTCAACAAAAACAAAAGCCACAGAGTTTATTCCCGGGAATAATCTCTAAAGCTTTGTTCTCAGTAAAATAATGACAGGGTTGGTTAAAACACAGACGCGTGACACAAAATGGAAAATTTCATTAGTTGTAAGAAATGTCACAAAAATAATCACCTGTATATTACTAATAATATGCATATTTACATTTTGTTATTGCAAATGGAATGATTTTCTCGCTTGAGGAAGTCTTAATAAAGTACACGAGCCGTGACTTTTAAAGAAAAATAAAGTAAATCCGAAACTGTCGAATTATCCAAATTATAAAGTTAAGCAGTAAATTGCCGGAGGTCCGCGTTGCATGAATAGGAAGCCAAGTCAATACAGTGGGACATGCATGGAACACAATTTTATTCTCCTGTAATGTCTGTTTCGCGTGTCTACAATACACAAAACAACGATCCCAGTTTACATTGGCTACGAATGCATTATTTCAACTTGTATTCAAACTGTCACAACGAGAAATAACATTTTGCTCATGTGTCAAATGTAGGATTTTCATTTTCTTATGTTTTCAGAATTTAGTAATCACTAAGGTGCATTCACAAATGAAAATTAGGTTTATGGTTTTTGTTTAGCTTTAAGTAAGTCATTCACAAATGTAAGTTTAAATTACCTGAAAATTAGTTTTGATATGTACAGACATGTGTATAAATGCTTCAAAACAAAAACAAAATTAAAATATCGGTAAAGCAGTACTCAACAAGACACCTGTGCGCCGTGAAACTGTCATTCGCTTGGCATTATTGGTTACATTTCATTAAGTAGATACGAAACAAAGATGGGTGTATATATCTATATAATTTCAGACTCGTTCTCATTGGTGAAGTTTGTGACGGCAAACTAAATCATAAACCTAAAGTTTGGACCTTGCTATGTTTAGCATTATAGTTTGGATTTAGAGATCCTAAATTCTGGAGTGTGAATGGAGTCATTACATAATATGGGGCCAAAGTCTTTAAATCTAAAGTATAAACCATAAATCTAAACCTAATTTTAATTTGTGAATGCACCTTTACAAGACTTGTAATTCTTAATGTCAACTAGTTTTACTTCAAACTGTTGTTACACAATTATTTTTGTAAAATTCTGAACCGTGAACGACTCGAATACTGAATAAAGAAGAAACATTTGTGTAAAGTTCACTGGGAATTAAACCTAGAACCTCCCTATGTCTAAAGGTTCATTCGCAAATGAAAATTAGGTTTAGATTTATGGTTTTAGATTTAAAGACTTATGTAATGACTCCATTCACACTTCAGAACTTAGGGTCTCTAAATCCAAATCATAAAGCTAAACATTGCAAAGTCTAAACTTTAGGTGTATGATTTAGTTTGACGTCACAAACTTCACCAACGAGAACTAGTCTGAAATGATATAGATATATACACCCATCTTTATTTAGTATCCACTTGGTGGATTCGGCTTTTTAAACAAATGCGAGAAGAACATGGAGACTGTCATAAATTAATTGCTGAAATATAACCAATAATGCCAAGCGAATGACAGTTTCACGGAGCAGGGCCTCAATTCTCCAAATCATTCGTTCGTGTTCGTATGCGTTCATTAACTTATGGTGTCTAAACGTATACGTTTCAAAAATTCTATTCTCGAATGGTATACGTTTGCCTCGCTTGATTTGCATTCGAATACGTTTGTCTTTCTAAAGGATGGTTCCACTACACTTTTTCATTCGTGAATGGACCAATCAGACAACAGTACCACGCTCCATGCGTTTGATTTTGACATTGATATACACTAAACCTACAATTTTATTTGGACATAAAAAAATGCCGAAATAAAGTGTTCCTTTTCTCTAAAGAACAAAAAAGAATAATTATTAGAACGTGGAAAATTTGATTCTACATTTACACACAAAAAAGCAGTCGAATATTGAGAAGATTTAATAATAATGTTAAATGTTATTCCTGCACCAAAAAAGACTGGAAAAACTGGAGGAAGTTCTATATATAACATATGAAATATATTTACTAATTAATTTTAGACTTGGTACGATAAGCTCTGTAAAAGGCACCTTCACGCAAAGAAATATAACAATAAGAAAAATATTTAAGATACTATGTAATTTTTACAATATATATTATCCTTTGTGGCCACAGCCTCCGGAGGAGCCTCGGAAAAGGATTATTTCATGAATTTTAATTATTTCTGTGAACCACAAAAATTTAATCTTAAACATACAATTTGCTTTATTGGATTCTTTCTTGTAATCAATACTCTTAACTGTAACCAAAATATCATTTGTTGTAATAAACAAGTTCACAGTTATTATTTCAATTAAGAATGCCAGAAAAATATCCATTTGGCAGAATATTTCTTTTACCTACTTTTACTTATAAAGAGCTCTAACGCAAATGAAGTTAAATATTAATTTTTACCTCAGGAATAATAAATTACAGTCGGGTTTTATCATATTCCTGTTATACAGATTTTATACAATTTATATTTTTCAAAATATACATGTCTTAAAAAATAATAACAGAATTCATCACTAAATAATTTTATAATAGAATTATTTCCCATAGTATAGTGTTTTTATGTATACCTAACACTATTGTAAACGTATGGAAAATTCATTGAACGAATGGTCAGTCCCCGTCCGTTGTCAAACGTATGAAAGTTGTACGTTTAGAAACATATACCTACCTTCATGACACGGACGCTGGAGAATACCAAAATCTCATTTTATACGTTTCGAACGTCGCAAACATATACGTTTAGATTCGAGAATAGAGGCCCAAGTATCTTGTTGAATCATTTACACAGATGTCTGTACATATCAAAACTAATTTTCAGGTAATTTAAACTTACATTTGTGAATGACTTACTTAAACCTAAACAAAAACTATAAACCTAATTTTCATTTGTGAATGCACTTAAATTCCCTTCGCAGCACTCAATGGTATTGTGTAGCTGTAGAGACTACGGCTGAGTTACTTTTGTAGTATTTGAAAACTGGAATTATTTTTGTTCAAATCTGACGCCGGTTGGAATCAAACCTAGGTCGTCTATATCTCAACCGGTCCTTAAAATCAAAATAGTAAAAGACAATGAAATCTTCTCGTTGACATTAAAAATGCATCTCTTGTCTGAGAATTAGCGTGCTCTTAGTTTATGAGTATGTACGTGTACGCAAAACAATTAGGTTTTTTTAAATTCTTTGTACATTTTATGGGATCTAGTCACGTTTAGTGTAGGTGCTTCTGAAAGAATGGTGCCACTTGGCACAATAAAAACGCATATAAGTATTCGGGGTGCACCCTACCCTGGATTTAGAATCAACGTCACACTACAGTGGCGGAGAAAACAATTTTTTTATGATCAGAAGAGAAGCATCGACCCTTAAAGTATCAGCTTATTATTATCACCCTATATACATGTAAAATAAATATTGAAGTCGTAGGAAAGTACAATGTTATCAACATTAGAGTTTGGTGGATGTTCTATCACATTTTATTTGTCAAAAACTGAATTATTGATTTTGCGCTATAGGAAGATACATTATCTAGTTGTAATATTATTTCTTTCTCTGGAACTCTACTGACCACTTCTGGCAAACATATTTCAATGTACCATTTAACTGAAATTTTCTTTTACGCATCCAACTTAATTGTAATTGTCAGTTTACCTACAGTAAAAAAATCTGATGTGGCCTCCCGTCAATTTCATGTTTAAAATAGCAATGAGCTTTAAGTAAAGTATCACTTTCGGTTGATCGTTTGTAAACAAAATCTAATTTGTTGTTCCAATAAATAGAAAAGTCTGTAATACCAAATTTTAGATTACATTTTATTACGTTTTTCCTCGAAAATCTGTTAAGAGCTCCAAATTAAGTACCACTTCCGGTTTATCATATACGTACATATAGACAAAATATAATGTTGTTTCAAATTATACACGAGTTTTACATACCAAATTTGAGAACTTTTGAATAATGTTTTAATATATTTTTTCAAGGAAATCCTGTAAAGTAGGTAGTATTTCCGGTTTATCAATTTTAAAAAACATCTAGTATGTCGTTCTCATTAATATAAAGTCTTAAATACTAAATTTGAAAAGTTTTGGATTGTATCAATTTATTTTTCACGAAAATCTGTTCAGAGCTTCAAATAAAGTATCACTTCCGGTTTATAAATTTTCACCAAAATCTAATATGGTACTTCCCTTTATATAAATAAATAAATAAATAAAATAAATATATCATCATGGCATATTACCCATTGCTGGGTGTGCCAATCTGCTTTGTACGCAGATTTCGGTAATGATGATGACATATTTGTACCGTGGGGGCGTTTACCAGGCGTCTTAAATACTTTGAAAAGTTTTTGAGTACATCATAATATATTTTTCACAAAAATCTGTTCAGAGTTTCAAGTACGCAGATTTCGGTAAGGATGATAACATATAACATATAAATAGTAAAAACATGTTGTGGGGACCCTAATTCGTGCTTATTCACTGAAAACTCACTATCGAATTTATGGAAAATTCTTTCACGTTCCATTTTTGAAAATCAGAAAAGTGATGTGACGTAAAACGATTGACAATTTTTTATAATTGTATGTGTTAATATTCTATTAATAGTTGAAGATCCAATCCTGAATTCATGCTATATTACTGTCTAAGTTGCTATATTGTCTTTTTCGATTATTTTCTTTTGGGGAGAGTGACCCTCTTATCATCCCCATTTGTACGACTATGTATTTCCACGGCGAGTCGTTTAGGCCGGTGCGTGGCCAGGTGAGGCTGCGACCCTTGTGCAGTGCCCTTATCATATGTCGTTTAGGGCCATTCTGTGCCGGCCCCAGTCCCAACACACACGTTCCACCTAGCGATTTAAATTACTTTTTATGTTTTCACGTCTTCTCTCATATATGAGCGCAAGTTTAATTACTAACATAAAAATATATGTGGCTTCTTAACTAATCTTCGTGAAAAAAATTGCTATGTAAAATGAGTTAAATGTTAACTGTAAAATTTATTTATTTTTATACAGGAAACAGTGTCTGTGTCATTGGTAATGTCCAATCAGAACGGATAAATTTACATTGTAGAATAAAATAACAATAATTAAAATTATAGCACGTATGAGTATGTGACGTACTCATAGTGCCCAAGCTCCAGGATAACTTATTGTCCAACATACGTTTACACGTATGAGAAAAATTTACTTTGACTTGACTTTCAAAATGCGACTTATGAAAAGTCAATTTAATGGTGCGTTTACACATAAGGTCAAATCTACTTCACTTTACGTTTGTTACTTGTCCTTCATAAAACTTTGACTTTGACAGCAAAGTAAAGTTTGGTTATAATACGTGTGATGTAAGTTACCTATTTAACTATTATCATATAGTCATAAAAAGAATAAATTATTTATAGAAAAAATAGATAGTAAACTACAATTACTAAATTTAAGAGCGATATTTTTAAATAATATAACTATGCAGCAACAATATTGGATGCGAAGTAGATTAAAAAATAATCGCATAAAATATTTTTTGTGCAACCGGACGCGAAGTAAATATTTCGCAGCCGCAATACAGGCTGCGAAATTGGATTTCGCGAACATTGTTATGGCAACGGCCGCGAAATGAATTACGCGGCCGTTGTCATGGTAGCGGCCGCGAAATTAGGTAAACAATCACTTTGACACTTGAGAATTGCATGGTTTTGTTTTTCAAATGTTAATCCCACAGCCACCTTGAAAGCAAACTTTCTATTTATAATGAAACTATTGAAAATTAATAAAATTTGTAACTACATATTTTTTACGGTTGCACAAAAAATATTGTGTACAACTTGTCCGCGAAATCATTTAGCGCCCTCGAGATTGTCTTGGAGTGATTTCGCGGCCTTGATATACAAATAACTATTAGAACTCGGTAATATTTTAAATTCAGATATAAAACACAAAATTGTGTAATTAAATATCTACGAATTTGTGGATGAAAACTAGATGTCACTGTTAGTAAAGTAAAGTATGTTTCGTTCGTTGGTTCACACGACTTTTTAAAAGTCACTTATATGAGTCAAGTCTATTTTATTTTGGACTTGACTTTAGAAAGAAAAGTAATAGGCGACAGTGTTTACACAACGGCAAAAGTCGCCTTTTGAAAGTCGCAGTCAAGTTAAAGTACTTTTTTGCTATACGTGTAAACATAGTTATTGGGACCTCTGGAACTATGCGAGATACGTAGTAGATGGTTTGGCATTTCAAAGCTGAAACTGATCGAATATAATAATATGAAAAACTTGATTTTAAATTTCAAAGAAGTCAAATTTTAATTAAAGGATTGTAGTCAGTAATCGCCTTACCTTCTCAAATGACTGGAAAATTCATTTGTTTTTTAAAAAATATTTTCGAATTCAAAATTAATAAGAACGGGTTTCCCATTTGTTTAAAATTTCTAATTAGGAAAATATTTTAAAGTTATCTGTTGAGAATTATTTATTTTAGGTTCTATACCTACACTATAAATAGCTAAAAATGATGAATTTTAATGATAGAAACAGACTATTTAGGCCTTCAGGATCACGGGTAAAATAGTCTATAAAAATGATAAAGATATTTTAGTTAGAAAACTACTTTGAGATTCAAGATACTAAAAGGGTCCTTCACTCAATTTTTTTACCTCCCGCTACCCTTGATAAGGGAGGTTTAGGGATCGTGCTAAAAACGCATATCGAGATTTTGCTAAATGACCACGTTTTAAGGTCCCTAGAATCCAATTTTAACATTTTCACGATGATGTCTTTGTATGTATGTATGTGTGTATGTGTGTGTGGATCCTTTACTCTAACTCAAATACTATCATTCAGAAAATTTTGAAACCTTGTATTTCGAACTTTTTCTGTAATGGAAAGAGCCCATTATATTTTGGTATAAATCGGATAACCGGAAATGGCACTTTACTGGAAGCTCAAAATAGTTTTTTTTTTGAAAAATACCTTTAAATGTTATTTTTTCGAGATTAATGTTATTATAAAAATTAAAGATTATTAAATTTTCTACAGATTTGCGTTAATACTTTTTCTATATATTTTATGGATAAACTTATAAAATTATCTACATATAAATTTAATCCCGGAGCCTACGCTTGAAACAAGCCAAGCAAAACTCCTTGGTTACACAGTTTATATTTTAAATGTATGTAACTAACAGATAAATATCACTGTCAAAGAATTAATCATTTCAAATTAATAACAATAACGTTTTAAAAAGAAAATAGTAAAAAGAACTCTAGTTATATGAAATGTATCTTAATACAGTTTCCGCAATAACTAAATATATAAGTATGTATATTTAAATTAATAAAAATTAAATAGCGGGAGGTTTGGTGTTGGTCACATCAGATTTTTATTATTTTAAATAATAGTTGTTTAATTTTGAAGCAATTCGTAGTATTAAAAAGTCTTAATTGTTTTAGTGTAACTGCATTTGATTTTTAACCACAACTATTGCTATCCTTCTCGTATAGCTCTTGCCAATTTATACCGTTTTTGACCTAAATCACTAATTGCGGTGTACCGCTATCCCAGCAGGTAACTTAGTTACCTGAGTGGTAAGGGTGGGATTACCGAAATTTTGCTATTTGTAAGATGCATATAAATTATCTATTTCACGAGAAAAACAAAGAGTGTTTGTAAGGTATTAACTGTAAATGTTCTCCAGATTATTATTCATATAAAATATGGTAAAATTTAATTCTAGTTCCTTATTAGTTTTTAACAACGAAGCAACAATAAATATGAATATGTTACTATTATTAATTTGAAATGATTAGTTTTTTGACAGTGACATTTATCTGTCAGTTACATACATTTGAGACATAAATTGTGTAACCAAGAAGTTTTGCTTGATTAAAGCGTAGGCTCCAAGATTAAACCCCATTCCGGATTTCCAATTATTGCTTGAATGTAATGTGTGTCATAATCAAGTATAATTAAAATTAATTTTATTATATCAAATAATTTTGTGATATGTGCTGATGATAAGTAATCTAAATTAATTTTAAATGTAAAATTAATGACATTTTGAACCAGTATTAATTTTCCAAAGTTCTTCTTTTAATTTATTTTCGGAGTTAGTGTTGATAATTACATATGAAATTTATTAAACTTTAAAAAATAATTTGTATATTGTTCAGCCGCAAACAAAAATGATAAGTTTAAATAAACTATTTATATTACTGTTAGTACATTCTGTTTTTATTGTAGTCAATGGTAAGTAATCAATAACATTTTGTAATTATTATCATTAATATAAAAATCTTAAATACCAAATTTGAAAAGTTTTAGAATATATCATAATATATTTTTCACGAAAATCTGTTGAGAGCTTCAAGTAAAGAAATACTTCTGGTTCATTAATTTTATCCAAAATCTAATATGTTATTCCCCTTGATATAAAAGATTTAAATACTAAAATTGAAAAGTTTTGGATTATATTTTAATATAGTTTGTCATTAAAAACTGTTATGGGCTTCAAGTAAAGAGTCACTTTCGTGGTAATATAATCAACTCTTTATATGAATGCAGAAATCTTAAATACGGAAAATAGAAATATTTGGAAGTTTGTTATAAGAGTTATAGTGGACGAAAAAATCGTCACACACACACACACACACACACACACACACACACACACACACACACACACACACACACACACACACATCATCGTAAAAATAGTAAAATCTTGTTGTGGGGACCCTAATTTGTACTTATTTACTGAAAACTCACCATCGAATTTTTGGACCGATAACATTACCTCCCTTACCTACGGTATGACGGGAGATAAAAAGGACAATAAAAAATTACCAGTGGCGTAACTAACGGGCCCGTATTGCGGGTGGGCCCCCGGCTCTAGAGAGGCCCCAATTTACATGATTTATAATTATCTTACTACTGCGAAATTTTGAATTTAATCTTTTTTGTAGCAACATACAAATTTATTTAATGCTTAAGTTTTTTAAATGTCAATTTCCAAAAATAATATAGGCTAAGGGGCCCCTTATCCGCTATTCAAAATCAAGCTCTTTATTTTCACATTTCGGCCGGTAGAATTTCGATTTCTTAGCAAATATTTTCCTGCAACTGATCCAGAGCTTTCCATTAAAATAACCCTATAAAAAGAAGTCTGGGGCTGTCAAATCAGGACACCTGGCGGCCAATGTGTATTACCAAAACGTGGAATGAAAAAAACGATACGAGAATGATTTTCGCAAAATTGCTACTATTTAAACTGCATGATACTGATCCATCTTGTTAATACCATATTTTGTTCAAGTTCTTTCATTTGGGATACCAAAAATGTATGAATCAATTCCCTACAACTTTCACAAGTGGACTGTGCCACCAATTTCATTTTCAAAAAAAAAAAATACGGGCCAAACACATTTTCATAGTAAATGCCACAACATACAATGACTGGTGGGATGTAAAGGTGCCTAATATTGGATTTTCAGGCCTCCCATATTGGTTATTTTGCTTCTTAATATGTCTACTCAAATGAAAGTGAGCCTAGTCACAATTTCCACAAGTTCTTGTGGTATGTAATTCCTCATGATAAACGCTACAATTTAAAAGGGCCCCAAAAACTTTTTGCGGGCGGGCCTCCGAACTCTTAGTTACGCCACTGAAAATTACATGTTAATTTTTGATTTGTTTTAGTCCACTGTATCCAATTCCAAAAACACAGGCGTCATTTTTAAAACACCTATATGTATTTTAATTTTGTTTTCAAGGTCAAGACCCCATCGAAACCAAAATCGTTGGAGGCCACGATGTCCAAATCGGCAACTATCCTTACCAAGTATCTGTTCGTTTTAGTGACCACCATATTTGTGGTGGTACCATAATTAACACTAATTCTGTTCTTACTGCTGCACATTGCGTTCATGATCTGGATCCTTCGTTGTTTTCTGTGCGCGTTGGAAACACCAGACATAGTGCTGGAATCTGGTACAAAGTAGATTCAGTTAGAAAGAACGCTGCGTATAATCCTACAACTTATGATAATGATATAGCTATTTTGAAACTCAAGAGGAATTTGGTTTTCAATAGGTTTATAAATTCTATTGACTTGCAGCAGTATAAAAATAAAGTAGGGAAAGGTAGGTACTATTAATATACAGTTGCATCGCTTATACTTAAAACCTTGACTTCAGGGTAACAAAAAAGTTGCATATTAGAAATTTGACAGTAATGTTTAATAACCCTTTTGACAAATCGTTTCGATAGAATATTTTCAATTTAACTAATAATAACAGCTAGGCAATTAATTCACAATTCACAAATCAATTAATTTTTTTCGGGCAATTCACAATTCCAATTCATTTTCGAAAAATGAAATTAAGTTCAATTTGTAACGTTTAAAAAATCTGATGTGGCCAGCACATTACCTTCCGTCAGTTCTATGTATATTGTACAAATTTCATACAGAAAGTTCCTTGCTAAAGATTATATTTCTTGTACTTTACCTTCCGGCAGTTGCATGTATTTTAGGTAAATTCTATACAGAAAATTTATAGCAAAAGATCCTATATCTCCAGTAAAATTATAAGACAAACACACTATGTCAATTTCACTTGACACTGACATCTTTCAATCAAAATTTTCTTAATATAGTAGCTGTTTCCATAGCTATGGCTACTTTATGAAATTTAATTTCTTTATAATTTTTTAACTCTATATCCATTTAATATTAAGTATAAAATGTAGTCAAATCGTATAGAGAATAAAATATTCTTTAATATTTATAATAACATTAAATGTGAAAAAATGATATTTAACATAGTTTTTTCAAGAAAAACTGTTAAAATCTTCAAATGAAGGTACTTCCGGTTGTCCAATTCTAACCAAAATCTAATCAGCTCTTCACATGGATGAAACGAAGAGAAATACGAAAGAATTATAATTTTTAGAATTGTAGTATGGAAGTTATCGTAGACGAAAATTTTGTTACATACACACACACGGACACACATACATACATACACACACACACACACACACACACACACACACACACACACACACACACACACACACACACACACACACACACACACACACACACACACACACACACACATACATACATACAGACATCATCATAAAAATAGTAAAATCGTATTCTAGGAACCCTAAAACGTGCTTATTCATCAAAAACTCACCACCGAATTTTTTGACCAAAGACAATACCTTCCTTACCTAAAGGTGACGGAAGGTAAAAATAAATTGAAAATTTGAAACAGGATAAAAATTTGATGTAGTTAACAAACTGAGCAGAGTCATACTTTGAACACATTTCCACTATTAACGCGTACGCTTCGCTTTGCATAGCTTGCTTTTTTTGAGATTAGATTCTTCATGAATCCGGTAGATAAATCTGGTTTAATTAAAAGATATTGTACAATTTTCGAACACGGTAACTTTTTACCACTCGTGTTTTCAAACACATTCGGTAGATGCGGTATCTACCGGTAGCATTTTCATAAATGCCTATATATTTTCTATAAAATCCATACAGAAAGTTCCTTACAAAAGATTCTAAATTTCTTGTATGTACATTACCTTTCGACAGTTGTATGTATTTTATACAAATGCTATACAGCATAGATGCTAATGGTTCTTCATATTTGATATGTCCTCCTGAAGACCATTAATTTAGTTTACTAAAATTTGATATCGCATATTCCATGAGTGCCAATTATAAATCATTTTATTTTACAGGTACTCGTGCCTCTGTGTCCGGATGGGGAGTGACAAAAGAAGGAAGCGCAAATGTTCTTCTTGGTCTCAAGGCTACAGATGTTACTGTTATTACCAATGAAGAATGTAATAAAAAGTACCAAGGCCACATTCATATAACTCCTCGGATGCTGTGTGCCCATACATTGGCGCATGATTCCTGCCAGGGAGATTCCGGAGGTCCTCTAGTAGCTAATGGAAAGCTGATAGGAGTAGTATCTTGGGGGTTCGGATGTGCTAGGCGCGAATATCCAGGAGTCTATACTGATGTGTCAGAAATGTATGGTTGGATATTGAATAATCTTTAATATACATGTTTTAATTTGTAATCACTGTGTTGTACTAAATTCGCAATAAATAATTTTTGAACTGCTTCAATGGTAGTGGATATTGGTAATGAACCTTGTTATGACTTTTGATTTCTCTAAATTCTAAATAATCAAGTAACATATGAATTTTCCAAGTAGTTAACTCTTCAAAAATGTACATTACAACACGATCTATAGTAATACTAGATCGCTAATATCTTATAATCAAAATGGCTTTATGCGAGGTAGATCAACAACTACTAATCTTGCTTCTTTTATACAATTCACTTCTGAAGCTCTTGATATACGCAGTCAAGTCGATGTCATTTATACTGACTTTTCTCGTGCATTTGACACTATAAACCATGAACTGTTACTTAATAAAATCTGCAATTTTGGTGCTACTTTCAGTTTGATTAACTTGATTCGTTCGTATTTTACTAATAGAATTTGTTGTGTACAATATAATGGGTTTTATTCTCCTGAGTTCATTGCTACGTCTGGTATGCCTCAGGGCTCAAACCTGGGCCCGCTCTTATTTCTACTTTTCATTGATGATCTACAATCCTTCACATGCCCAATCTTGGCTTATGCAGATGATATCAAGATTTTTAAACGTATTGATTCGTATAATGATGCTTTATTTCTTCAACAAAACCTGGACAACATGGCTGCGTGGTTTATACTTAATAAACTGCATTTAAATGTTGATAAGTGTTTTACAATTACTTATACACGTTGCCATATATCTATTAATCATTCTTATACTCTGTATGGTAATATTTTCTCCCGTAAGATGTATTGCAAAGATTTGGGCGTTACCTTTGCACATAATTTAAGTTTTTCTGAACATATTAGTTTAAACTGTACATCTGCTAGTAGAACACTTGGATTTATAGATAGAATTTCTAAGTCTTTTACTGATATTTCTCTTTTGTTGTTAGTAAGCTAGAATATGCTTTACTAGTTTGGTATCCTATCTATGCTCATCATATTATAGCTATTGAACGAATTCAGCGTAGATTTTTGAAATACTTGTCATTTAAACTCAATAATATTATAACCTTACTCTCAGCTTTTGCAACACTCCGGTTAACTCGAAAGCACATCCAGCCTATCTTGGTGACAAATAACTAGACCGCTCATTGACGTGTAAGCCGCATTTACAAAAAGTGGCAGCAAAATTTGGTGCCAGAGTTAATTTAATCAACAGCCTCACTGGTACCACGTGGGGCGCCTCAGCAAACGTGCTTAGAATATCAACCCTAAGCCTTGTTTATTCAACGGCTGAATATTATGCCCCCGTATGGGCAGCTAGCCATCACAAAATTAGTAGACCGGTAACTAAACCATGCCATGAGGATAGTAACGGGAACGCTAAAACCTACAAATACTGATTGGCTACCAGTCCTTTCTAATATACAACCCCCCGATTTAAGAAGAGATGCAGCTACACTACGGATGTAAAGAAAAATTAATATAAATTCGGACCTTCCAATACATTCCACCTTTATGACTACGAATAGAATAATATCAAGGAAACCATTTTGGGTAAGAGGTACCGAATTGGAGAAACAATTTAATATAAAGGAAGAATGGCAAACTCGCTGGTCTACTAGTGAAATTCCAATTAAAAATTTAGTTGACGACCCTACTAGATAGCTTCGAGCTTCCAAAAAAATCGTGGTCAGCATTAAATCGATTCAGAACCCAGCAAGGTAGGTGTTAATATTTAAAACATCGCTGGAAAATTGCAAGTAACCCTGACTGTGAATGTGGTAATATACTAACTATGCACCATATTACGGACGAATGCCCCATGTACCAAATAAGTGGAGGCCTGCAAAATTTACATACTTGTTCTGATGAAGCTCAAATATGGCTAAGAAACCTAAAGCTGGAAGTGCGTCATAAAGTAATTTATATAGTCATATTTGTTTATTTATTTCATCTCTCTACTTCTTTTTATTGTTTTATTAATTTATTATTATTTTATTATTGCTTGTATTGCCATTTGAAATATATATTAGGTCGTCACAATATGATGTCTTTGTGTGACAGGAGAGATCTATATTCGGCAAAATTCCTACGCTTATTGCTGAATAACATTATTGATGCACCATATTTGCTCTTTTGTATCCACTTTCATATTCCCAGATTGGCGTCTAGACACCACAGGATCTTCCATTTATCCACTCCAAATACTGATGTCTTGAGATCTCCGAGCCACATACTGTGCCGCAATGCAGAACACCATTTGTGTAATACATTTTTTTTAAGTTGTTAAATACTCAAATTTCATTTTTGTTATGTATGTTTGGTATAATTTATTTTGTGTCAGTGTTTGCTTATATTTATATTTCCCTGTAATTGGATTTCTGTTGGGAATAAATTATTTGTATTATTATTATTATTATTATTATTATTATTATTATTATTATTATTATTATTATTGTTAACATCAATGAAAGATTAGTTTATTTCTCTATCAATGTGTGTTTTGCGCACGATTTTAAATTGGCATGAAGTGGGAATCTCCGTAGAAGATTCGTCAACGGCATCCTAATTAAGGCAAAGCCACGTATCAGGATTAGTTAAACAAACTTAGCGAACAATCCAAATATACAAAGAAGAAAAAAAAGTAAAATAGGTTAAAGGTAAATATAAAACAACAAAATTTTATTAAATTTTATTCACATCTATAAAAAATGAAAAATTACATATTAGCCGTAATCCAATCATACATTTCAGAAACCTTGGCATAAACACCAGGATATTGCGGCCTAGCGCATCCATATCCCCAAGACACAACACCAACAAGCTTTCCTTTTGCTACTAAAGGACCACCAGAATCTCCCTGACAAGAATCCTTGTACAAAGTTTGCGCACATAACATCTGATTGGTAATCTTCCCAGAACCATATTTCATGCTACAAACAGCATTGCTTAACACTTCCACATCCACTGCTCTTAGGGAAGCTGGGATTCCCGTGCCACCCTCTTTGGTAACCCCCCATCCAGACACCCAAGCTTTGGTCCCTGAGGAAAGTTCTTCCCGTTTATTCTGTAGCTTAACAGGTTGGATCTTCGAATTAAACTCCAAAGGCGTCGCCAATTTCAAGATAGCCATGTCGTTGGTGTACAGACGAGAGTTGTAGTTCTCATTGGGGATGACTTTACCCACTTTAACTTTAATGCCTTGGCGATGGGTTGTAGATCCAGCACGAATTGAGTATTGGGAATGGTCCATACCCTCAACACAATGACAAGCTGTGAGGATGGTAGTGGAATCGAGAATGCTACCACCGCAAATATGTTGGTCGTAAATTCTAACGGAAACTTGGTATGGGTATTGTTCGATGGTTACGGCTTCGCCTCCAACAATTCGGCCGTCCAGTATAGGGACGTAACCTAAAAATTGAATTGTAGGCACCTTAAAACGTGCTATTCACTAAAATCTAAATATGCGATTCCAATATCTCTCGCCTATTTTGGCAATAAACATGTTTTCATATATAATATCATAAGTGGTAAATTTTTGCCGGAAAAATTTTCAGATTGTTACGGGAACTGGCATGGACGCCCATACAATGTTGCTCAGAGGGGGGAGGGCAAAGCCAAGAATACAAAAATATAATATACTAAAAATAAGTATGTTTTTAAAAATATAAAACAACATAAATATTTATGGAAAAAAATTACAATACAATAATAGTACATTACTAACCGAGGTGGAAAGTGTTTCATTACTGTCGAGGGCGAAGATAGCTGGCCAAGGCCTGAAGGTTAACAATAACTAACTTCCCAACTTTTTAAAAGTCAGAAATCGTTATATTACCAACTGATTGTGAATAAACAACATTACTTACTTATTCTTTTTCCGAAAATGCTAATTTAAAATTCCTTGCATATGTGGCAAATTCATTTAAAACTTCGTCTATATATTTTTGTTTATTTTCGCTTATGTAATCGCGATGGAGGCTCATCATACATAAACCGTCTATCCGATCTTCGCTAATAGTAGATCTAATCCATGTTTTCACTCTTCTTAGAGTGCTAAAAGAACTGTCCACAGTGCATGTAGTTGGAGGAAGACAAATTAAAATTTCAAAAGCTTTGGAGATTGCTGGGTAAAATGTACAATGTTGTAAAAGTTCTGTTACAGGAGTTTCTTTAGTAATAATCATTTCTTTATTTGAAACCCAATATTCGTGCCATGCTAAAGCTTCTTCAAAAAAATTGTTAATTTTATAATATGAATGAATCTCTTGAGCTAGTTTAGTAAAATTATTATAGTTTATTTGTTTTAAATTAGTCGGATGCAAATTATAGAGCAAAAAGGCAACATTATCATCTTTCGAAAACCGAGAATTTAAAGAACTAATTAAAAAATCTAAGTAATTTATAAAAATTGCTTTTTTAAAATATTCTCGCACAGAATTAGATTCGTAGTTTGCACGGTGAATTTGTCTTCCACCACTAGCGACTCTCGGCATTTTTAATTCAAGATCAAAATTATGTGCAACTTCTTCAGCGCTATTAAATAGTTCAGTAAAAATTATTTGTAAATCAGAGTTCCTATGTTTATTAAATATATCCAATAAGTGATTAATATGTTTCTGTACAGCTAGCATATCAACAGAAATACCCTGCAAAATATTTATTATGGGTTCCAGAAGTGCCGAATATTTAGAAATTATTTTAAGGGAAACAATAAAAATAGCTCTCAACAGTAGCACTTGATAGTTGTTGTGCTCCTAATCTAGTAGCACGATTAACTTCAGCTATGGTATTGGTAATATTTTTATTTATAATTTGTACTGCGGATGTATCTTTTAAATTATGTGCGCGCGAAGCTTACGCTAACTTCATGATGAAGATTTGAACGTTAGGAAACAGAACGAAAGAAGAAAACAACAGGGCGATGTAAGGACATTAGGACGCGACATAAGTAGCCGTGACAAAAGAATTAAAAATGGTAACTTTGCATTTAAAATTTTTCAAATTAGAGAAAAGCCAGGGGGGGCAAGCGCTACTTCTTGCCCCCCCCCCCTATGGGCGCCCATGGGAACTGGTTGCCTAGCAATTTATTGAGTGGCATTGACAAAAAAATCACGAGTTGTCAAGCGAGTGATTTTTGATCAATGTCACGAGATAAATTAGCAACAGGCTCGAGTAAAGCAATCGGAAAAATTTTCCAGGATAAAATTTAACGGCGAATGGTATTCGGATGACTATTTCCAAAATAAAAATCAGGTAATCAATTATATATTTTTTTCTTGATAATAAATCTTCTAACTTTTATTGTGTTTTGAGGTGTTATATTTAAGTTTGCTTTTTCAACGTTTTAAATATACACACGTTGACAGGTATGTAAACAATATGTTTCTAAAACGTCAAAAAAAATTCGCTTATCAAAACTCACTTACTTTTGTATTAATACATCTTATTGACTTAAAGAGTGCGAAATTTTTTTGTGACGTTGTTTTGTCGAAATGAAATTTGGTAACTAGGTAGAATCCTGAATATGGATTGGCTTATAAATATATGACTGAAATAGTCATTTGGAAGTGTTTAAAAAATAAAACTTACCATATGCTACGGTGCACAGCGAAATGAAAGCTATTACAAATATCATGATGAGGTATTATGTTTTCGTTCGTACTTCTCGCTGTTTTTATACTAAACTTTATCAAAATAGCCAAAATTTTAACGCAGTTTTATCACAAATGGTTATCTTTGCATATTATTTGCATAAACATATTCAATGAAATGTCTAATATGAATAATAATGTACAGATAGAATAATTTTTGAATATAAAACTTGATACTAACTGATATAATACCGGTATAATAAAAAAGATTCATCATTATTTCATTTAAAGTATTTGAACAATGATATGGTTGTTTGACAAATATTGTAGTCTAAAATAAGCAAACAACGTGAAATATTTTTACATTTAAGATAAGGAATCATGTATATTTTGATATTTTATTTTTATCATTTTGCATTCATAAGTTGTCGTAAAAATACAACGTATAATCAATCAAGTTTGTTTAATTATTAATGTTATAACAAAATGTTATTAACATTTATCCTGCAATCACTAAAAAATAATACTTTTCTGCACTGATTTTTGAGATAAATCTGTATTGTTTAGAAATATTACCAGGCGTCACCTCATGAGTACTTAAAGTTGTCATGGAGAGTGCTCTACGGTCACTTTTTGTGTTGTTTGAAAATTGGATATGAGCCTGTTTCACATTTTTCAAAAAGTATTTTAAATGAAAGTTTATGTAATATTTTTCTTATTAATAAATAAATATATCATCACGGCATATTACCCATTGCTGGGTGTGCCAATCTGCTTTGTACGCTGGTGTTGGTAATAATGAGGACATATTTGTACCGTGCGGGCGTTTACCAGGCGTCACCTCACAGGCACTCATTGCTGGCGTGGAGAGTGCACCACAGGGGTCAATTTAGTGCCATTTAAAATTCGAAATACTTGGCGTCGGTCAGGATCGAACCTGGTTCCCCAGATTCGCGACCAGACACTCAGGCACGCGGCCACGAGACCCCATTAATAATAATTTTTTTAATAATTTGTTATTTTCGTAAATAATTAAATACGAATATTGGCGCCAAAAAGTCATGAAACACCCCCGATTCCTGTGTCGTAGAAGTACATACATTACGTCATTCACAGCCAATAGAAAAACAGTTTTTCCATCACCTACATTTATTTTTGTTATTCAGATAAACAACCGTAGGCGATAGTTTGTCACATGTTAATAACAAACTTCTAATTTGACATTTGACGCTCATATTTTCCATTATAAATGAGTAATAATGGTTAATACAGAAGACACTCAAGCTAAGTCGGACAGTTTACCGAAAATCGAAAGCTGGATGATGCTGAATTTATATCAGAAAACGACTGTTTTACTGTTGCCGAAATATGGTGTGTTAAAGAGTTAAGGTAAAATAAAATGTAAAATCCCAACCATCAGCTCTTCGACCTACTGCTTTCAGCCACAATTTTCCTTTCTTCGCATCTTTTGGCATATTTATGAGTTCAATAGTAGGTTTGTTCCTAGCGCATTTTTGCAAGAAGGCACAATACGATACTGTAAATTACTCATTTTATATTGAATTTTGTATTATCTATCACGAACAAACTCAAAAATTTGACACTTGTTTGACAACTTTGACAATATCTTTATCATAACACTTGTAAAAAAAACACAAAGAATTGACACTATAAGGGACCAATTGGAGCCAATAAAGATGTATGTGTTGTGACGTTACATTCTGTTTCAGATCACGTGACTTTTTCAAAATATCCAAATTAAAAAAATTAATTGTAAAATATCTGATGGATATTTGGTGATATTTTTAAATTTGAGGCTATTTAAATAATAATATCTTTTTAAATTTAATTTAATTTAGAAGGCATATAAAAATTCTTGCAACAGCTTTATTTTTAAATTACTACATACGAAACTTACACTAGAATCTACAATTATTATTATTTTATTTCAAATATGTTCAAACTAGTTCCATTCAACAATAATACATTTTATTATTATTTCCTTCCACGTAAAAGTTCCCAACCAATCATCTTTTGGAAAGCTTTTAAATTAATAATTAATTTTAGCATCAATCTCTTCTTCAGGGTCTAGGAAATACTTTACAAATACAAATGATTCAATATATGATAATAGTTAAGATAAGAAATAAAATAATTGATAATATACTGAATATTTTTGACTTGATAAGGCAGTATTGTTGTAGTATGTATTCTAGAAAGATTATAGCTAGTTTTTTACAAATTAAGTTTTTTTATTTGAGTGCAACAATTTTTAATTTTAATATTATTTTAACAGGTAAGTAAATAAAATAAAAATTTGTTTGAAAATAATATGAGTTCAATTTGTGTAGAAAGTATTTTTGGAGGAAATCAGACATCAATATCTCATTTTCCTTATCAAGTATCAATACGATACAACAATAAACATTATTGTGGTGGTTCCATTCTTGATGCCAACAACATTCTTACAGCGGCGCATTGCGTTCATGGGCAAGTATACAAACATATGATTCTAGCACATTACCTTCCGTCAGTATCATGTATTTTGTTCAAATTTCATACAGAAAGTTTCATGTAAGAGATTCTATATTGTCAGTAAAATTATAACACAAACATACTATGTCAATTGCATTTGACACTCACATTTGTCAATCAGCATTTTCTTAATATAGTAGCTGTTTTCATGGTTATAGCATAAATGGCTGCTTTATGAAATTTAATTTCATTATAATTTAGATTATTACAATAAATTTTTACCCAAAATATTTTTTAATTGACAGTAGCTAAGACTTTCGACTTCATTATATATTAGACATAATCGTCTAATTGGATCCCTAGTTTCATAATTTTTTCTACATAGCCTAGTGCAAAACGTTATATAAGACCTAGATGCCAATCGAGGAATATTTATTTGTATACGGCATATATAACATTTCGCAGTAACCCATGTATATATAAGATTGAGCGAATCTTACGTCTAGAATCCAATGTTTGCATATTTAAATTTGATAAAGTCACGGAGTAACTGTAAGTAATAGCTATTAACATACCTAGGAATGTTATGTATATCATAACTGCCGCAGATGTCGGTTTGAAATCCGAGCTCGTAGAGCGAGGATTTTAAGACATCTAAGGCATGTTATGATTCATAACATCCGTGGTTTGTTCAATAGTTTATCGGTTTCAGAAAATTAAGACTATTTATAAATATAATTTTTTGAAATTATCTCATTAATGTTACTTTCAGATTGCTATGGTTAACAGAATTTTTTTTGACATATGTCAATATGACAAATATTCAAATTGTGTGCTTTATTCCTCATGTTTATTATTTTAGAATAAAATAAACCGTATTTAGAACGATACACTAAAGTTATCTGTATGTATTAATGAAGAGCATTATGCTTTCATTTTATTTTATTTTCATTTTGTAGACCGTTGGTGACAAGTCAGTATGGTAATTATATTACCATACAGACACAGTTATTACTTAGTTACCAGCCTACTTTTGTACATGTAAACAATTGATTAATATCCTGAATCCGGTAAATGAATTAAAAAGAGGAAAAGATTTTATCGCGCAATATCGTACAAACTTTCTTTGTACCCATTCATGAGTATGATACATGGGATTCCAGATAATCAGGCAACACTCAGGCTTGGATCTAACTAGAGAAAAGTATAAGGACTTGAGAGTTGTGATATTAGTGAAGTTACGTGAATTTGTAATAATGAAACCTAATGTTTTATAGGATGTATTCACTAAATAATCATAATGAGGACCGAAATGTAATCTGGGATCAAATATAATTCCCAAACTAAGGTCACCAAGCCAGATATTTTACCTGGTTGTACGCATAAAACAAAAAATATTTTTAAATACAAATACATATATTCATGTCTCAGTACAAAATAATTCTCACATATATTAGCAAAATCTATGGAATATTTTAATATAAATTATGTACAATACATACATTATATATTCAATATCCTGAAATTTTCTTTTTCTACTTTCCTTTTCTTTTTCTTTATATTCGTCATTTTTTCGCAAATTCCTTTTATATTCTTTTTTACGTATATTCTTTTGCGTTGCTAACTTTTTTTTATTTTCATAATCTTCATAATGATGTACAAATATTTTTGACAGTGATATTTATGTGTCAATTACAAACATTTGAATTTCTTGCCTTGAAGTAGTTTGATCTGAGATTTTTTACATCAAATTATTTTATATGCATTTCTTTATCTCTAAATCTATAGAAGATATAATTTATATTTATCGAATAAAGAATTTAATGTACTTTAATATAAGTATTTACATAAATTTTCGATAAATAATATTTAGAGATGATTTTTTTCTTGTAACTACTACTTCCGGTTGTCCAATTATTATCAAAACTTAATCAACTCTTCCCATTAATGTTAGATTGAGGAATCTGTAGTTAAAAATGTCTTAAGTTGTATAGTATTTGAGAAATCGTAGATCCAACATCCACAAACACACACACACACACACACACACACACACACACACATATATATATATATATATATATATATATATATATATATATATATATATATATATATATATACACACACACCTACGGACAGTATCGTAAAAATGTTATAATCGGATTGTAGGGACAGGGACCTTAAAACTTGCTTATTCACTAAAATTTGGATATACGATATTTAGCATGAATTCAAAACCTCTCTTAGCGAGAGGTAAAAATGATAAATGTGTACCTAAATCATACATTAATCAAATTTTTATACATTTACATCTTAAATTATATTTTTATTTTAGGCGTGATTACTCCAAATATTCCATTCGAGTGGGCGAAACGTCTCACAATAGAGGCCACATTTTCCAAGTAGTAGGAGTCATAGAACATCCACAGTACCGCAACTCATCTTTCGACAAAGATATAGCCATCTTAAAACTCGACTTCCCTCTTACTTTCACCTCAAACGTCCAACCCATCGACCTACAACTTCCTGGAGAAGAAACCCCAACAAAAACAGCAGCCTTCATCTCTGGATGGGGAAAAATAGAAACTGGAATCTTCCCTGAGAATCTTCACGCAACTTACGTACATATTATTAGCAACAAGAAGTGTAAATCTAGGCACGGGAAGAATAAAATAACGGATAATATGTTGTGTGCGTTTACACCAAACCAAGACGCGTGTATTGGTGATTCTGGTGGACCGTTGGTGGTGGATAAAGTGCAAATTGGTATAGTGTCTTGGGGAAGAGCTTGCGCCTATGCTAAATATGCTGGGGTTTACACCAAAGTGGCTGAAATGTATGAGTGGATACAAGATAATAAACATAAACAAAATTTTAATGTTTGTCTTAAAAATTGACTTCTGAAATTGTCAAGGGAGATGGGCAAAACATCATCCTACACTAATTTATAAACTAAAAGTTCTAGGAATGCATGGTACTTTGTTAAGATGGGTCGAATCTTACATTACTAATAGATCACAATTAGTATATTATAATAGTTTTAAATCTTATTTGATATTAGTACCCTCAGGAGTACCACAAGGTTCACACCTTGGTCCACCACTATTTAATTTATTCATTAACGATATGTCGCAATGTTTTCAATATTCGAATTTCTTACTCTATGCGGACGATTTAAAATTATTTAAAACAATTACAACTGCTAATGATTGTATTGCATTACAAAGTGATGTATACTGTAAACAAAATTATCTAAGTCTGAATCCGTCTAAATGCTACGTCATGAACTTTACTAGAAATTTCAACTTAATAATTACCACATAAATAATCTGAAACTTGAAATTAAATCTGTTATAAAAGATTTAGGTGTTATACAGGGTGTAAATGAAATAAGTGCATTAAATTTAACCATTAATATAACTCGTCGAGAGCAACAATATTAATAACTTTTTCTCGAAATCGCATATTTTTTTAGCATTTTTACCACCCCGTAAATTGACGAGTCCTTCAAAATATTTTTGTAATAATTGAATGCGGTAGCAATACCTATGAAAAATTTTGTTTTAGTAATTGACAGTCCTGTTAGTTGTTGCAATTAAATTTTAACATTAGTAATAAACTTGTTTATAAGGTAAAATTCTGGCAAAATGCTTATGTTTATGATTAGCGGATACACAGACATTGTAATTACCTATGGTTAAGTTCTCAAGGTCAACGAAGTTACACGAAAATCATCCTTTAATATTCGTAAATTTATGTTGTCCCACATAAATATCTTCCAGATTATCACAGTTTGATGTGTCACATATGACAATTTGGAATATTTTAAAAGAGCAACAGTTACTTCCATACCATGTGCAAAAATTTCATTGTTTCCAGCATTTCAATTTTGCGAATGAGTTTTATTGTTCACTGATAGGGCTGGATATATTAGCGAAAGTGTCTTTAATAATGCACAATACGCTTATCTGGTCACAAAAGTTCTTCATACTGTAAGAAGGAAAGACAATTTTCAACAAAAAATATCATTAATTGTTTGGGCGGGAATAAATTGACGAGTCATTGGTCCTCATATAATCTCACTTCGTTTAAATGGACAAAAGTATGTACTTACATTTTTTGAATAACGTATTTAAACTATTATGATTTGCTGTGTTGACACCTTAACACACGAAAATTCATTTCATAACCTCCAGAACTAGTATGCTCTTCCCACGCTCTTACTCTATTCCACTCTATTCACCCAAGTTCAGAAACCTATGTTACTACACAATTTTATAATTTTGTTATCCAAATTTAAAATTTCTTTATTTTAAAAATTGTACTATTACGAATTTATTAAGAACAAATATGTTTTTCGTTGATCGTTTATTAATTAATGTGTCTACAAGAATACAACCACCACCCGACAATTTTTGTGCTGTGTACATCGGACTTTGATTCAGACAGCTGAGGGCAGCAGAGATCTTGGCAGTGGCGGGTAACGAAATTATAAACAAATCTTTAAAGAATTTTAACTCAAAAACTAGAATATTTAGAAAAAAAAATTATTAAGAAAAATTGTTGCTCTCGACGAGTTACATTACTGGTTAAATTTAATGCACTTATTTCATTTACACCCTGTATACGATCCTAAATTAACAATGTCTACTCAAATCGACAAAATCAGTAAAGATTCATTTCGTACATTAGGTTTCATTTTTAGGCAATGCAAATTTTTCCAAAACCCTGGTACACTTATTTGTTTATAAAATTTTCTAGTACGCTCTAATCTAGAATTTGCATCTGTTGTGTGGAATCCACAATACAGATCAAATATAAATGTAATTGAAACTGTTCAAAGAAATTTTATCAATCTTCTATGCTATAAATTTAGAATAAACTGTTCGAATTATATTAATAAATTAGAAAGGTTCAATTTGAGTAGCTTAGAAAGTAGACGAACTTATTTTGATATGTAATAATAATAATAACGTTTATTTAGCTTTAAGCTATACAAAATAACATTAACACATATAAACAAACTGGATTACATATTTTATACATATTAACATGTATAAATGTACCAAAATAACAAAAACCATAATCAATAAAGCATAAACACTTCACGTGTACAGATAAGTAACAGATATAGAGAACCTATTTACTATTATTCATATTTTCTAGGTATAACAGTTTTAAATCTCTCTTAAACATTTTCAGTGACAAACACTTAAACTTATCATCTAACATATCATATTCTATAAATCCTTTATGAAAAATAGACATTTGGGACTGTTTTTTATTTACATTACTAATATAAAAATTTTTTACTCGTCTAGTATTATAACTGTGAATTTCTTTACAGTATGTAATCGTTTCGTATAAGTAACTTGGCATTTCCCCCAATCTAATTTTGTGTATAAAAATCATACTATTGTATTTAATAAGGTGAAGTACATCAAGCCATTTTAACTCTTTTAACATCACTTTTATGCTTGCATATTTGTTTTTATTCAATATAATTCTCATTGCTCTGTTTTGTAAAAGTTGTAATCTATTTACCTGTTGTTGATTTAACAAGAATAAAACCGTTGATACATAAAGGAAATGTGGTAAAACTATTGAATTAAAAACGATAATTTTAGTTTCCTGTGAAAGAATATGTTTTAATCTACCCAAAACCCCTATTTTACTCGATATTTTCGCACAAATGTAATTCAAATGGTCATCGAATTTTAATAAATCATCAATTATTACACCTAAATACTTTACACTATGAACCATTTCTATTACTTCATTGTTTATTTTGATATTCAAGGTAGCAATTATGATTTCCCTATTTTTCTTACTACTAATTGTCATACATTTAGTCTTTTTCACATTAAGTTTTAACTTATTTGTATTTAACCATTCGTAAACCTTATCTAGAATTGTATTCATACTGGTTATTAGTTCTGTATAATCTGTACCTTCTAAGTAAATTATTGTATCATCTGCAAAAAAATGATACTTACAATTTATGAATATATTTTGCAAATCATTAAGGTATATTGAGAACAGTAATGGACCCAAAATACTACCCTGAGCAATACCATGAACTGTTTGTAAACTTTCAGAAAAAACATATTCACATTTTACTCTCTGATATCTATTATGTAAGTAGTTTTTAAACCATGCTAAACATTTCCCTTCAATTCCATAATACCGAAGCTTTTGAATTAACCTACCTCTATCTATCGTCTCAAACGCCCTTTTAAGGTCAAGAAAAACCACTATAATTACTTTATCATTATCTAGCGCTTTCTTCCAATCATTTATGATACACTGTAATGCAGTTTCACAACTAAAGTTACATCTGAATCCAGATTGATATTTACATAGTATTTCATTATAATTTATATGTTCTAATAATTGATTATACACGGTTATTTCTAATATTTTTTCAATAGCAGGGAGCATGTTAATAGGCCTGAAATCTTCCCCATTACAAGAATTTTTTACCTTTCTTATTGGCGTAATAGTTGATATTTTCATCTCCCTAGGAACTACACCACTTTCCAACGAACTATTAATGATATGAATAAGTTTTTCCCATAGAATGTCAAAATTTTCTTTAATAATCCATGTATGTATATTATCTGGACTATTCTTGTTGTTCATTGAGTACACAATTTTACTTAGTTCATCCACATTTAATAATTTGAAATCTGAAAATTTCGTATTATCTACAATATTAAATAAATCTAAATCTAAATTTGTACTAGTGAAAATATCACTTGTTGGTATTGATTGCACAATTTCATTAATACTATTAATATAATACTTATTAAAATTTAAAGCTATTTGAGATTTATCACTAAATATAGTACTATTGAAAATCACTTCATTGAAATTTTCATCTTTCTTTACACCTATAAGTTTTTTTAAAGTACTCCACATATTTTTTGTGTCATTACGGAACTTATCAATATTAGATTCGAAGTATAAACGTTTTTCTCTTCTAATTAAATCAACAACTCGATTACGCTTATGTTTGTAATACAATTTATCCTGTTCATTATTAGTTAATCTGTATTTTTTAAATGCATTATCCCTTTCTTTTATTTCTGCCAAAATTATTTTATTAAACCATGGACACTTAGCTAGTTTGATATTTTGTACAGTTACAGGCATAAATTCATCGATAATTTTATTAATTGTATAACAAAAGTTACTATATTTTAAATCCAAATCTTTAATATTAAAATTCATATTAATTTTTTGGATAGCTTGTCGGAATCCAGTTTTATTATGCAGTTTAGATCTCACGTACTTGTCATTAACATTATATTTGGTAATCTTTGTATTCAATTTTAGAATTGCATGATCTGTAATCATGGGTTGAAGCAACACTTCGCATTTTAAATTAAAACTATTAGTTATTACTAAATCAATTAAGGATTCTCCATCATTAAAAAAATGTGTTTTCTCTGTTACTACTTGCCTCAAACCATTATCATTTACAATCTTTCTTAATCTTTTTGCATAGTAACATTTTGCATCATCCCACATTATATTAATATCACCTAATAAAACTACATTGCGATTATACACTAGTAAAACATCATTCAAGTAATGCTCTAAATAATCTAGAAAAAAACTGTGGGAACTACTGGGCGAGTGATAAATACCTACTAACAAAAAACTTGAGTTTCCTGTACCTACTTCAATACTTAACAACCACATATTCATATCTAATACTACTCTATGTTTGATTTTATAAGGAATTACATTTTTTACATAAAACATAACTCCACCTGTAAATCTGGTATTGGAGTCCACTCTAATAATATTGTAGTTCTCAAAGGTGACTTCAAAATCTTCTATTGTTCCGGTTAACCTAGTTTCAGTCAAACATACAACACTGGCATCGAGATCAAAAACAACTTTCATAATTTCATCCTTATGATATGTCACACTACGCGCATTCACACAAATAACACAATCTGCTTCTTTCTGTAGTTGCTATTTGTTATCCATGATATATATTTTCTCATTATTAAGTTCAACTTGCCTCATGTATGAAGGACACAATCGACTGAAAACAAAATGATTTACATCAATTTTTAGGTTAAATTTTTGATTTGCCCGAATACAGTTTATACACTTCACATTTTCTTTACAATCACCATCATGACTTTCTTTACCGCATTTAACACATGTCTTTTCATTATTACAATGTACGGCTTTATGGTTGAAACCATAGCAATTAAAACATCTATAAATTCTTGAATTTACGAATACCTTACAGGTGCTCCACTTTATTTTTAATCTGCCTAAGTTTATAATTTCATCTGCTGCATTGTTATCAACTTCTATTATTGCCATAAAGTGAGATTTCATTTTCTTCATTGTGACTAACCTAAAATCTTTAACTGGAATTTCGTTTTGGTTAATTATGCATGTTTTTATTTCTTCTTCTTTCATTTCTTCTCTTATGCCAATAATTTTAATCCTTGGAGTAGGTATTTTTGGTACACAAATGTCAAATTGATTGCCTACTTTAGACTTTATTACTTTTTCTAATTTTTCTTTTCCTTCTTTATTATCACATATTATAGCAATACCATTATTCTCAACTTTTTTAATATTCTTAACTCCAACTGCAATATTTCCTGGATTAACTTTCTTTTTTAATTCTTCTGTTATTTTGGATGCTTCTGTTTTCTTATTTGGCTTAGCTTTGACAATAATTGTTTGTTCCACGTTATTTTTAAACACACTTGCGTATGTTTTTTCATTATGTTCTACTTTAGGATTTTTCTGGGATACTATATTCTGTACAATATCCATACTTTTCTTCAGATCACATACTACTTGCATTAAGCTAACCTCACTTTTGTTATAACAATTTTTGCAGTACCATTTTATACCGCTACATGTTCGAATAACTGCAAATTGTTCTTCACTGATTTGTGCACATTCTAGATGAAACCATCCAGAACATTTTCCCTCACAACCCACAATTTCTTCACCATCAAAATCAATTTTACATTTAATACATGTTTTATCTGACGGCATGTGATCCGCCATTTTTCTAACTCTATTCCTCTTTAAGATTTTCATCAATATGTTGTATTCTGACAATATTCTTCCTCTATTCCATATAAATGTTCCAGCTAAATGGAAAAGAATAATTTATTTAAGCTTCCTGCAAGTAACACTAATAATTACAAATTTTCTTGCATATATAGAATAATGGCAGTTTACAACAATCAATTCAGTCATCTTGATTTGTTTAGTTTATCTATTAACAGCTTTAAAAAGTGTGTCAAAACTACTCTACGTTGAACTTTACTATTGTAAATATTTTGTATATTTATATTAACTTTAATACTTTTTTGTTATTTTATTTGTAATACTGTATTTAATAAGCGAGAACCTTTATTTGGTCTCTGTTTGATCTGTTGGTTCTCCTATTTTTCTTAAATAAATAAATTACATTACAACACATCCTCCGTATGCTTCTGATTTGGCCCCGGCTGGCTATTCTCCTTTCCCAAACTAAAATTGAAATTGAAATGGAACCGTTACGACGTTGTAACACACACTAAAACCATAGTGATGAAGATTTTGAACAGTATGCCATTTTTAGTCTTCCAGAACACTGTCAATGGACTGGAGGACTTATTTTTAAATAGTTACAGGAAAAATCTAAGCACATTCTATTATAATCTGCTTTATTTATCTGTCAGAATTTATTTTATCTTTTCCTGTTGGAATTAAAAATAGTGATTCGTACATACGCATGAATCATCAACATTATAATTGAAACATGTGAACAATAAAATTATTCAAATTATCTGTTATAATATTTATACATTTACAAACAGAATTTTTTAGTAATCAAAAAATTGTTAGACGGCAAAAACGTTTTACAATCTGTAGTATGCGATGAATCAAGGTCTACTTAGAAGATCACATGGTTATGTTTATTATGACTAGCATAGTATTAATATCTTGAATGAACAAATTTCAAGGTAGTCTACCATGTGCTGTTCTCCTTAGACACTCGATATTCGTTAAACATGTTAAAAATTTTAAAAAGTGGTTTGATTCAAATTTAGTCATTTTTAAATTTTGCACATTCGTTCGTACAAATATCACACATTGATAATAATTACAGTGATAACCAGGAAAACAAGTAAAAAAAGAGAGATAAACATATTTTCCGATGAGTCAGTTAATAGTAGAGTGTTGACCGTGATGAACGATACAAGTGTTTTTATTAAACTGATTTTACAAATATTTTTTTATATTAGTTTTATACGTAAGTAACATTTATTTATATTTATTACTGTTTAGTTAGAAGTTATGCTTCAATAATAAAAAGTAAAAAATCTGATGTGGCCAGCACATTACCTGCCGTCAGTTCTATGTATTTTGTACAAATTTCATACAGCTAGTTCCTTGCAAAGTATTCTATTTATTGTGCATTGCATTACCTTTCGGCAGTTGTATGTATTTTATACAAATTTCATACAGAAAATTTCTAGCAAAAAATCGTATATTTCCAGTAAAATTATAAAACAAACACACTATGGGCCCTATTCTGTAACTCGGTGGTTAATTTTTAACCACTGGTTTTAATTTTTATCCAATAGATATTGACTTGACAACTAAAAATCCATTTTTTTGTTATAAGTCAACATACATGATTGGTTAATAAATTTAACCAGTGGTTAATTTTTAACCATTGGTTAAATTTTTTAACCAATCAAATATGTTGACATATAACAAAAAGAGGGATTTTTAGTCTCAAATCAATATTTATTGGATAAAAAATTTAACCAGTGGTTAAAAATTAACCACCGAGGTTAAGAATAGAGCCCTATATGTCAATTTCACTTGACACTGACATCTTTCAATCAGAATTTTCTTAATATAGTAGTTGTTTCCATAGCTAGGGCTACTTTATGAAAATTAATTTCTTTAATCTATATCCCTTTAATATTAAGCATAAAATGCAGTCAAATCGTATAGAGAACAAAATATTCTTTAATATTTAGACTAACATTAAATGTGACAAAATTATATTTGACGTAGTATTTTCAAGAAAAACTGTTAAAATCTTCAAATGAGGGTTGACCAATTGTAACCAAAATCTAATTAGCTCTTCATATGGATGTAACGAAGAAGAATACGAAATAAATATAATTTTTGAAATTGTAGTATTAGAGTTATCGCAGACGTAATTTTTGTCACACACACACACACACACACACACACATATATATATATATATATATATATATATATATATATATATATATATATATATATATATATATATATATATATATATATATATATATATATATATATACAGACATCATCGTAAAAATAGTAAAATCGTATTCTAGGGATCCTAAAACGTGTTTATTTGGGGGCCCAAAGTACTATTCAATTTGGGACCCGCGTCAAAAGCGCCAAATAAAATTATGAGCAACAAGAAAATGCATCTTGTAAAGGTCAAAAATCATATATAATCTAATTTTTGATGTAGATAAATGAAACCAGTAAAGTGGAATTATAATGAATACAATCAATGTTTTTTTTTACTAATTCACATATGGTAACATGATAACATATCGGCTAATCTTGAAGGAAACTAAATAAACCATAAAAGGCATAAACAATAGATAAAATTAGTTTGTATCGCGACTTGAACAGTTATATTTTGGAAGAAATGGAAGACAGAAGTGTTTTCATTATTCTAACACTATTCTTCCATATAAGTGTTACTAGTAAGTAGTATGTATTTATTATTGTTAGTTCTAAATATCTTAGAATTTGTCGCTGTACTGAATAAGTCTGTGCGTTTCGCTACTTTGCGTCTACGGTTTACTGCCGTCTGCATACAAAGTATATGGGCGCGGCAGTAAACCGTAGACGCAAGGGTGCGAAACGAACAAACCTATTATACACTACTGTTTTAATATCTATAAAGGAAAAATATTGTGTAGTATTCAAGTAAAAAACATAGGTACATTCTTTGACAGCTTACATGTTAAACTGTTGATATAACAATATTTTTATACTTGTATTATAAAATAAATAACTATTAACAATGTCAGAGTGAATATTTATAATTTATGGTTTATTTCAGATTGTATAATAGATGGTGATGATACAAGAATTAAATACCATCCCTATCAAGTGTCAGTTCATCGACAATGGGAACATGTATGTGGAGGAGTCATTTTAGATCCTACGACAATCCTTACGGCAGCTCACTGTGTTAAAGGGTAAAGATTAATTGGACTTTAAGTGCAAAAAATATTCGCGTGACTGTATCGAAACATCGTTTTTGTAAGAACAAATTCTGTGTGACAGATTTCGAGTAAATGTTCACATATAATTGGTTAAAATGAATGAAATCTTAATTCGTTCGGCACATCGTCCAAAAGGAAAATAATTTTTTGTTCTAAGTTTGCATCTATAAAGTGTTGAATCAGTTATTTACAAATTATAGGTCGATTCTGTTCACATCTGTAAGTCTTACAGATCTGTAAATCTGCAAAAACCTGACAAAAACGCATCTATTTTTGTTGATTAATAGTGAGAGAGTGCAGTTTTCGTTGCGATTTTGTTCATTATTTACAAATTTACAGATCTGTAAGATTTACAGATGTGATCAGAATCGACCCATAAGTCATCCATTCTATAAAGAATAACACAAAGTAATGTTGTACCTTTATTTAACATAGACTATGTTTACACGTATAGCAAAAAAGTACTTTGACTTGACTTTGACTTTCAAAAGGCGACTTTTGTCGTTGTGTAAACACTCTCGCCTATTACTTTTCTTCCTAAAGTCAAGTCCAAAATAAAATAGACTTGACTCATATAAGTGACTTAAAAAGTCGTGTGAACCAACGAACGAAACATACTTTACTTTACTCTCAGTGACATCTAGTTTTCATCCACAAATTCCTAGTAATTGGATATTTAATTACACAATTTTGTGTTTTATATAGGAATTTAAAATTTTCTCGAATTTTAAAATATTTTATGTGATTATTTTTTAATCTTTTTCGCATCCAATATTGTTGCTGCATAGTTATATTATTTAAAAATATCTCACTTAAATTTAGTAACTGTAGTTTACTATCCATTTTTTCTACAAATAATTTATTCTTAATTATGATTATATGATAATAGTTAAATAGGTAACTTAAATCACACGTATTATAACCAAACTTTACTTTGCTGTCAAAGTCAAAGTTTAGTGAAGGACAAGTAACAAACGTAAAGTGAAGTAGATTTGACCTTATGTGTAAACGCACCATTAAATTGACTTTTCATAAGTCGCCTTTTAAAAGTCAAGTCAAAGTAAATTTTTCTCATACGTGTAAACGTAGACACTCTCGCCTATTACTTTTCTTCCTAAAGTCAAGTCCAAAATTAAATAGACTTGACTCATATAAGTGACTTTTAAAAAGTCGTGTGAAGCAACCAACGAACTTACTTTACTTTACTAACAGTGACATCTAGTTTTCATCCACAAATTCCTAGATATTTAATTACAGAATTTTGTGTTTTATATCTGAATTTAAAATATTCTCGAATTTTAAAATATTTTATGCGATTATTTTTTAATTTACTTCGCATCCAATATTGTTGCTGCATAGTTATATTATACTATTTAAAAATATCGAGCTTAAATTTAGTAACTGTAGTTTACTATCCAGTTTTTCTATAAATAATTTATTCTTTTTGTGATTATATGATAATAGTTAAATAGGTAACTTACATCACACCTATTATAACCAAACTTTACTTTGCTGTCAAAGTCAAAGTTGAGTGAAGGACAAGTAACAAACGTAAAGTGAAGTATATTTGACCTTATGTGTAAACGCACCATTAAATTGACTTTTCATAAGTCGCCTTTTGAAAGTCAAGTCAAAGTAAATTTTTCTCATACGTGTAAACGAAGTCATAGATAAAATACAATTAGATAAATTAAATATTGATCAAGGCAAACAGCTTTTTATCTTTTTATTGTTTGTGAGATAAATTTTAAGATAGGTACAACAAATTAAAGTTTAATTTTACTCTTTGATTAAATACAATTATTATATTTAAAGGTATAAATCAGATTAACAAAAATAATCATTGCACAAATAATTCCTGTATTTTGATATTAGTTATTTTGATACTTTTTTAACAAATTATTTATTTACCTGTGAACAAACTATTTGTACGATATTTATTTATTTATTTATTTTATTTATTTATTAGTAATCACTGAACAGGAACAGATGTTTCCAATTACAGAGGATTATTGACAAAAACAAGGATAAATACAGTGTAGTTACAAGAAAAATTTGAAATAATGAAGTGACAATATTAGAAATAGAAATAGCTCAATTTAATTGCTAAAGATGAGACAAGAAATAGTTCATAATTTGTTTTTCAAATTTGGACAATCATAGAAAATTGGGTCTCGTGGCCGCGTGCCTGAGTGTCAGGTCGCGAATCTGGGGAACCGGGTTCGATCTCGACCGACACCAAATATTTCCAATTTTAAATGGCACAAAATAGATCCCTGTGGTGCACTCTCCACGCCAGCATTGAGTGTCCGAGAGGTGACGCCGGGTTAGCGCCCGCACGGTGCAAACATTTCATCATTACCGATATCTGTGTATAAAGCAGATTGGCACACCCAGCAATGGGTAATAAGCCGTGATGATATATTTATTTATTTATTTATTTATAGAAAATGTCAAGATTGTTGTCAGTGTTGAATGAAGTACACAGCTGTCTAATTGGAGATCGAAGTTCATAGTTTGTTCTAGGGGTGCTGTATATGAAGATTAATTTACAGAGAGCCTAAGCGAGGTACACTAAAATTTATGCAAGCTAGCGAATGAGCATCAACAATTAGACTATTTACAAGTTTATAGAAATATTAACATGATTGGATTTTTCTATGGCAGTCCAAAGAAATAACACTGAACTCAATTAGACAGAATAATTACAGATCGTATTAATGCGACGATGGTGAAATTTAGCACAACAATACCTTATAATTTTTTTCTGTATACTCTCCAGAGCTTGTACATGTTTGATATATACAGAATTCCAAATTTGTAATCCATATTCAAGTTTATTGCGCATAAATGGATAATACAAAGATTTGAGGGTCTGTAAATTATAAATCGATTGTGTATTACGAATTATGAAGCCAAGATTTCTGTAAGAAGATTTTTGAATATCATTAAAATGAGGAATAAAGCTAAGTTTAGGATCGAACATAATCCCTAAATCTTTGAATAAAGTTCTCGCTCCAAAATTGTTTTATTCATTTGATAGTTAAACGGTATAGACGTTTGCTTTAAAGAGTAGGGCATTATTTTACATTTACTAAAATTAAATTAAAGCTTGGAGGCTAAAAACCAATCAAAAACATTATTAATGTCATTTTGTAATAAAGCACAATCATTAACATTGTTAACAATTCTGAAAAGTTTCAAGTCATCTGCGTATAAAAGAACGTTGAATAATATTAGTGATGCTATTGATGAAGAGAAGAAATAGTAATGGCCCTAAATTAGACCCTTGCGGAACACCAGAGGTTGCGTTATAACATTTAAAAGTAATACCATCAACAAGAACACAAAGCTCGCGATTGCTCAAATATGAAGACATGAATTGTAGCAAGTCCTCAGAGAATCCAAAATCAAAATGGATCTTACTTAGTAATATAGAGTGGCCAACTTTGGTAAGACTTTCGCAGTCAGTATAAATAACGTCTACCTGAATGTTATTATGTAGTGAATTAAGTGCTGTATCTGTGAAGTTCATTAGATTAGAAGTGGTATAGTGACCAGAAAAGAAACCATGTTGGCAAATAGATATTTTGTTTCGCACGGAATTAAAAATATATTTATATATTATCTTTTCTAAAACTTTAGCCAAGTTGGAAAGAATAAAGATAGGGCGATAATTGATAATATTAGATTTATTACCAGATTTAAAAATAGGTCGAATGTAGGAAATTTTCAAAACAGAAGGAAAGACATTTTTTAATAGGAATAGGTTAAAAAGGTATATTGTTTTATTACGTCGCAGATTTAAAATGAATATAAATAAAATAGGGGTGCAATACTTCTTGACTAGAAAGTTGATTGAAAATAATCAGTTATTTTCACAAGAGCCTAGCCATCACTGCGGCAGGGTCCCCGAAGATACACGATGTCTTCCAAGTGGAAAATTAGACTCATTTTTTAAGATATTAAAAAAATATCCTAACAATAACAATAGCTAACGCACAAAACTCGAGTCCTTGTTGTTATTTAAAATCCTCGTTTTCACCTCCATGAAATGCCGAAACCGGTAGAGGTCGAAATTTCTTCTTTTCATAAATAAAACAAATATAAATATATCATCACAGCTTATTACCCATTTTCGGGTGTGCCAGGCGTTACCTCACGGGCTCTCGAAGCTGTCATGGAGAGAGCACCAGAAGGATCACTTTTATGCTATTTGAAATTTGGAAATTTAAGAATCAATATTGATGTCGATCGGAATCGAACTATGAAAATATATAATTTAAATTTTATTTTTTTTATTTCCAGATATGACAGCTCTTTCGACGTATTCTCCGTGCGTTCTGGCGCAACATTCCACGACGAAGGTCAAGAAGTAATAGTCCACCGTATAATTCAACATGAAGACTACACCAAAATAGCCAGAAATGATAAAGACATTGCCATTTTGAAACTTTCTCGCGAATTAATCTTTGGTCCTACCACCCGACCAATTCTTCTGCCTAAACCTGACCAGGAAGTACCCCCCGGTACCGTTTGTAAAGTGACCGGTTGGGGCAGGTACACAGAAGTCGATCAGATGTCCTTGAGTCTAAAAGTCACGGACGTAACAGTGATAAGGCAAGATGAGTGCACGAAGTATTTTTATGTTTCGCCTAGTATGATGTGTGCAACTACTAAAAAATGTTATTTGTGTGGAATTAACTGTCAACAAGTGTTCTATGGGGATTCTGGGGGTCCCTTAGTATGTACTCTAGATGGGAAGAAACGATTAATTGGAATTGTGTCTTTTGGAACTGACTGTAAACAGCCTAGTTGTCCTGGAGTTTATACCAAAGTGTCTGCGTTATATGACTGGATAAAACAAAATGCACATTGATGTTTATTTATATATTTTATTTATTTGTATTAATAAACTGTAAGCATTGTTTAAATTAAATTGACTTTTCCTTCCAGAAAATTGAAATTAAACGTTACCATTTATTTTGGAATAGTCTACAACTAGATTAGACTGATTAATTATAACCAGTCGATGTATTGACTTATATTAGATAAACTGAATAAATAAGTTTCCTTGACATTAGCTTTTATTTATAGGTCTTCACTTTGATTCGAGAATATTTTAGACATAGATCTCTAACTTATGACATAATGGTTTAAATAATTATTTTACTGATATTCTATCAGTTTTTATTTGACAAATGCCATGACTTTTATTACTAATTAACAGAAACTTTGAAATTTCGTTTTAAAATTGTAAAGAAACAAAAAACAATAAAAATGTAGACTAATGACACACGTATCTCGAACAGACATTGTCTTTATTTTTGCAAAAAATATACTACACGACGTTTCGATTGATAATATCTCCAATCGTTATCAAGTGTAAACTGAACAATATTCTTAAAGCTACGACATTTTATACTAGGAGGAATGTGATGAGCTGTGACGATTTCGGTTCAGATAATGGAGTTGACCAATTGAACCACTCAACAGCAGTCAAACGGGACGTTATCAGGACAGAGCCGTGAGTATATGTAACACAGAAGAGGTACTCCAAACGGAAATCAACAATATGAAGAGAGACCTACTGCAGAATGGATATACCACACGCCAAATTGAAGAAACCATTGGACGTCGATCGAATCAGACCAGCACCGTAGAACAAAACAAAACTAAAGAACCGCTTCTAATGATTCCGTATATCAAAGGGATATCAGAGGAAATAAGCAGAATATCAAGAAAATACAACATTAGGACCTTTTTAAATCAACAGAAACTCTGCGAAGTGCACTCACAAGAACAAAGCCGAAGCAAGACAACACGAAGAATTGCATATACCAAGTGTCATGTGAATGTGGTGCCTCATACATAGGTGAAACAAAAAGACTTCTAGCCGTAAGACTTAAAGAACATAGGAAGAACACGCAATTGGGAGAAACTGAAAAGTCAAGTATTGCACATCACGCTTGGACAGAACAACACCACATCAAATGGTATAAAAGAAAATTTAAAGCGTACATCACCAACAACAGTGGAGTATTCAGCCATTCCAGCACAGATATTCGTACCGTGTGGCGCCCCCTAATTGGTCAACTCCATCATCTGAAACGGAATCGTCACAGCTTATCACATCCCTCCTAGTATAAAATGTCGTAGCATTAAGATTTTTGTTCAGTTTACACTTGATAACGATTGGAGATATTATCAAACGAAAAGTCGTGCAGTATATTTTTTGTAAAAATAAAGACAATGTCTGTCCGAGATACGTGTGTTATTAGTCAAAATCAACCATTGTCTACAACCTTCAAACAATAAAAATGTATGTACCTATAAATAGTTTTAATTCTGAAAAACTCTACAGTTTTTGTCGCAAAATGCAGCGAAGAACACGAAATTTCAAAAATCTAATATCATATGTTAAATCCTTATGTTCACTCTTAAACCGCCACCAGAACATATTGTTAACACACTTTTTGTAGAAATATTTAGGCACATTTTAAATTTGTTGCAAGGTGATTCATAACTCAATATTTTTTTATCTTAAAGCAGTAGGTACGTATTTATATAAAGACGAAAGATAAGATAAAATGTCATTCTTTACAATGTTATAGATGTGTCCTCAGAAAGTCTTATTATAATGTTGCCATATTATTTATTTAGTGTATCTGTCTTTATTTTTGCTACAAGTTTAACAGGTAAGTGAAATACGATTTATATTTATTTTTACAAGAAAATATGTCAAGAAAATATGTGTGATTTGTGGTATATAATGATTTATACAAATTTACGTTATTTTTGAACGAGTGATATCTGTTATATATATATATATATATATATATATATATATATATATATATATATATATATATATATATATATATATATACGACGTAGCATAGGGGTTTCAATGGTAAAATCTTAAAGTGCAGTTATTTGCTCCCCTAATGATTTTGGAGTAAAATTGTATTGAGATATTGCATTCGAATATCCTATTGTTTATAACTTTTCAATTTCCAGAATCGTAGAACTAGTCAAAAACTATAATAACTTTTTTGCAAAAATCACTGACGCCATGGAACAAAAATTTAAACAAAAGCGCAAACATCTGTCATAGATTCTTCACGTACACCTTAAAAAATCTTAAATTTCGTTCTCGTCAAAGAACATTGTTGTAATCAACTATTACATTGTTGTCATCTACTCCAATAAAAAAAAAATTATTTTCCTCATTTTGAAAATAAGTTTAAACGTCAAGAATCTATAACAGATGTTTGCGTTTTTGTTTAAATGTTATTCTTTTCGACTATTTTTACAGTTCCGGAAATTTAAAAATTATGAACAGCATGTTCGCATGCAATATTTTTTTCTGTAGCGAAAACCTAAATACCTAACCTAACCTAAATACAATTTTGCTCTAAAATAATTAAGGGAACAAATAACCGCACATTAAGATTTTACCATTGAAAGCCCTATGCCGCGTCGTCCAAGTCACCACCCTGTATATATATATCCTTAAGGTTATGTTTTATATTAATGTTTTAGAATGTATAATTTTTGGGACAAATGTAAAAATAAAACAATTTCCTTATCAAGTATCGGTTCATTTAAACGAAGAATATATTTGTGGGGGCGTTATTATTGATGAGTATTCAATTCTCACTGCAGCTCATTGTGTTACAGAGTACGTATATATTTATTTTCACCTTTCAATACTACAGGTATGTGTACTGACTTAAACAGCACATAGGAATAAATAATGAAACAACAGATATTTTTGGAGACTCATAACTGTTATGGTGTGATTATTTAGTTATCTGAAAATTTACTTCTGCAATTTGACTAATTTAAAATTGTCATCTATAATTTGACTTAGTTCCAGAATCGGACTGCGGGTATTTGGTCCCTTTAGAAAAAGCAGTTTTGGTCATTTTTAATATTTAAAGACATACCTAATTTGGCTCTAAACTTATTTAGTCTAAATAATAAAGAATATGTTTTAACAAAATTAAATATCACTATTTTGTTACTAATATTTTCAACATTTTTTCTTGGGTGCTTTGGGTACGTTTGCTCGAAACGTAAACGTATCTAGAGAAGTTTGGTCAAGTGTATATAATAGAGTGCTAGTGCCTGCTTTGATGTATGGAAGCGAATGTTGAGCATGGACGGGAAAGCATAAAAAGAGAATGACTGCCATGGAAATGAGGTATTTACGTGGTGTTTGTGGATATATAAGACGGGATCACGTGAAAAAAATTTGGTGTATGAAGAATGTATGGTTAGGAAGAATATTGTTTAGAAAGTTGGAATGAGTCAGTTGAGACTTGTAAAGCATATATATCTTGGTGAAGTTGAGGGTGTTCAATTGCGTGGCCGTCCCGTGTGTAAGTGGATGGATGTGATTGACAAGGTTCTAAAAGGGAGAAAGTTTACGAGTGGGAAGAGCATGTAATAATGCGATTATGTGTGGCGAAGGGTAATTGTTTCGTAACTATTAGGTCCGGATGTGTTATTTTGCCACCGAAAATCGGTCACTTTAATTTGTTAAGAGTGAGGAATATTTGTTGTATGATGTCCGGTTAGTAAGAATATTTTTGAAAGAGTAAGTGATTATTTTTGTGGTTATTATTATTATTGTTTTGGTTTTGTGCTAACCCACTAAGTGGGAAATCCGTGATTGTATGTATGTATCTATTTTTTTTTTCAGCGAAAATTCCTTATTTAGCTACACCATTCGCACTGGCACATCAACACATCAAGACGCCCAAGAACATCTAATAATTGACGTCATTATACATGAAAAATACCACAAAACTTCTGTTCCACACGAATTCGACATAGCATTATTGAAAATATTTGGGAAATTAACCTTTTCACCTTATTTAAAACCTATTGCCCTTCAAAAACCTTCAAATATATCCTCTAGTACAATTTGCAAAGTTAGTGGTTGGGGCTTTACGGGAAAAGAATATGTTTCTAGAATCTTAAAAGCTGTGAACGTATTTTTAGTTAGTAACGAAGAATGTGATACGTATTATAAAAATAAAATAACCTCTAAGATGGTGTGTGCGAGGAGTTTGGTTTGTCCTAAACTGAACTTTAGATATCAAGAAGTCTCTAGAGGAGATTCTGGTGGACCTCTAATTTGTAACAATAATCTGGTTGGTATTGTATCTAGAGGACCAAACAGTGTTTTTAATCCTGATCATCCTACAATTTTCACAAAAATATCAGCTTTAAATGATTGGATAACAGATAATAAAAAATATAATTCGAAAAAATATTGTTTAAAACGAAGACAAAAAACACATTTTTAAGTAATAATGATGTTATATTAATTACAAAAATATCTGGTGTGGCCAACACAATACTCCCGCCATTTACAGCCCGAGTCACAAAAAAGATTAAGTTGATCCTTATTTTTGGATTAGCGATTTATACTCTAATTTTGACAGTTTATTTCTTAAAATATAGTCTAATCTAATCCAAGTAACTACCTTTTTTAAACCCCTCAACAGGATTAAATCCCATTTACACAGTGGGTTCATATTCACACACATCCATACCTTAGAGGGATTTGAACCCAGAGCCCCGAGCGCACTCATGACTTATGAGGCGTTGCTCTAACCATTGAGTCACCGGAGCTATAATAAAATAAAGATTAAATTTTAAATACCGGGATAGAATAGAATTCACCAATCAAAAAATGAGGGTTAGCTTAAACTTTTTTGTGAATCGTTAATTAATAAACTGTATTAAATTTCTTATCTATTGTTCTGTTAATTTTTTTCTTTTTAAAACGTTACTAATATTATTTTGAAATGATGAGTTCTTTGATAGTGACATTTATCTGTCAGTTACATACATTTGAATAACTGCGTTTTGTTTGTTTAAAGCGTTTACAATTTTATTCATAAAATATGTAGAAAAAGTATTAATGCAGATCTGTAAAAAATTTAATAATCTTTCATTTTTATAATAACAGTAATCTAGAAAAAATAACATTTAAAGGTATTTTTTGAAGAAAAACTATTTTGAGCTTCAAGTAAAGTGCCATTTCCGGTTATCCGATTTACACTAAAATCTAATGGGCTATTTCCATTTTCCATATTAGAAAAAGGTCGAAAAATAAGTTCTCAAAATTTTCTGAATGTTAGTATTTGAGTTAGAGTGGAGGATCCACAAATACACACACACACACACACACACACACACACACACACACACACACACACACAAACACACACACACACACACACACACACACACACACACACACACACACACACACACACACACACACACACATAAACACAGATATCGTGAAAATGTTAAAATTGGATTCTAGGTACCTTAAAATGTGCTCATTTACCAAAATCTCGATATGCGATTTTTAGCACGATCCCTATACCACCCTTGCCAAGGGTAGCGGGAGGTAAAATCAATGGTGAAATTTGTGCTAAAAATTATAGGACATTATGTTATTTTGAAATATGTATTTTATCAAGTTGCAACAATTCGATGGAAAATAAATATACGAAATTTTTAAACAATAATAATTTATGATTTAATATTTAGATAAACGTCTTATTCTTATTATTCCTTTATTAATTATTTTTGTAGTTACTTTGAAAAATATATAATACTTGTATTAATATATCATATTTTATTGATAAGATTATGTCAAAATGGATTAACATTTAATAAATTGTTTAATTTTGAAAAAATATGACCATTCATTCTCAATTCATCATGTTGAACGTATATGTTATCTGTTTCTTCTTTTGTTTCTCAACAGGTATAAATATATGATTTTCTATTTGATTAATGATATTTAAAATATATAATAATTTGTATTTAAGGGGAAGAAATTGGCAGAATTATCGAAGGCAACATAATTGATATAACAAAACATCCGTATGTTGTATCATTACGTTACAATGACAATCATGTATGTGGAGGAGTAATCCTGGACAAACGAACAATTCTTACTTCAAATCAATGTCTTTTCGAGTAAATATAAATTAATTTCTACGCATTAATTATTAAAGTATATATTTTTCAGTTTAACAAAGAAAAAATTAATAACAATCAGATGTGGATCTTCGGAGCATGCGAAAGGAAAACAAATAAAAGTAGCAGAGGTTATACAGTTCCCCAAGGACCAATATATAAGAGATTATCATGAAAACGATATAGGAATAGTAAAATTGACTGAAGATCTTGTTTGGAGTAATGAAATAAAACAAATTAGTTTACCAGATGAAGATTACGTTGTCCCAGATAATGTAGCAGCCACATTCGTTGGATGGGGTGTCAGTAAAGTACGTACATTCTAGAATTCTATAAATGGTATATCTAGCGACTTTAGTTATGACGGTTAATTGTGATGACAATAATGATCAGGATGAGGTTTTTAATTTTAAGTCGAAAATACCGTATACCTACACTTTCCGAAACTTAAAATTAAAGAAGTTATGAGAAATATTGAATTCAACAGAGCAAGCAGGCGAAATTAATATGACGGCGTTACCGGTCCTAATAAACCATCATCAAGCCTATGTTAATATATGGTTAGAAAAATGAATACAAGGATAAAAATATCGTCATACAATTTAAAGAGTGAAAAAATACATGCGTACATCAGAGCTACAAAAGTTAATACTTGTATTAATTCATTTTCGTAATACAATTGTTAGATTTTCCAACTATATATTAACATAACGTTAGATTTTTAAATAAATGGCAATCTAATAAAATGTAACACGAGGGGGTACCGAAGAAGTTGATGGTGATACTACTGATGATTATTTGTTTTCCCCAACGATGACACACTGACTCTGACTCGTTGGTGAAAAGGAAGAACACACATACTCACTTACATTTTTCCTTTACTCTTGATGAACACTTGCATTTTATGGACATGGACATTTCGTGTGATTTACTGACTAAATATTTATTTACTAACATGTTACATTCCGTAACCCAGCGGGCTGGCGTTTAGCGCGTCCCCCAAAACTCAAACACACAGAGTTAAAATATAATTAATCTTACCCTCGTTTTGTCACAAAAATCATTTTACCAAGACTGCGTCTCCAATAATTTCTTTCCCTAACATCATACAAACAGTTAAGAAATACTGGTAACAATAAAAATTATATTTAACATAAACCACCCAGCTGCCTAAATACACATTCTAACTGTTCCTATAATTGAAGAAGTAGATATCTGAAGAGTATTAGAGTCAAGTCGCATGAATGTAGCTGCAGCCATACTTTTCTGTATTAATAATTCATCTTTGGATTAGGATTTTTTAGCATAAGTTAAACTCGTCATGTGTATAGTCAAGAGGCGTCCGGTGGCCAGAAAACTAGATCTCCTTTTCGAGTCTTGCTTTGTTAAATTTAAAAACGCTCATAACTCTAATATTGAATTTCGGACATAAGTGTATAAAGTATTTTTGATTAAAAATTACCTAAGCAATACATCCTTAGGCTATGGCAATCGAGTCGCGGGACACTCTTTACATGTGTATCGTAAAATACGTCTTTTAATGCAGACGGATTGTCAAAGCTCCATTCACTTAGCGATGTGTTCCAATCTAACCTAAGTCGCAAAAGTCACGCTTGGAAAACTCGTGCCGAATTTTGTGTATTGAATTACGTTATTGTTGTCATATTTAGAAAAATATAGCATCTATTTTTCGTAGGCTGATGATACCCACGTATCTTCTACCCTTCGAATTCTTCCAGTAACCACTCTCTCTTATATTGACTGTACCATGCGATACGGAATGAACATGATCTTCCCAGAAATGATGGTATGTGCTCACGCCGAAGATCGAGAAATTTGTCGTGGTGATCTAGGGGGTCCTTTGGTAATAGGAAAAAAAGTTGTTGGAATTGCTTCTTGGATATATGATTGTGATGAGTCTACGTATCCAGGAGTGTATACTAATGTGGCAAAATATAGGAAATGGATTGATCAGTATTTGGAAAAGTGAAGTATAAGATATGATTAATTGTATTATTGTATTTCTAACGTTTATAATAAATAAATGAATATTAATATTAATAAATGTTGGCAAATTTCTCAACTGTTGTATATGTAGTAAATTATGTATTTTGATTATTTTTTGACATTTCTTACAATCAATGAAATGTTCCATTTTGTGTTACGTGTCTGCGTTTTAAACAATCCTGTTGTTATTATTATACTGAGAATAAAGCTCTAGAGTCGGAATTACTATTAGAGGAAATTAAAAAAAATAATCCGATTTAATAGAATTGCTAAACTAAATAAAGTTTAAAGATCAAAATATTTTGTTATAATCAACATAAACGAAAAATGTTTAAAATATTTTAAAGGCCCTCCTGATTTGATATTCAGTTACCCTAGTCGGCCATATATTTTCAGCCGGACATAGTAATGTATTTCTGTGCTTTCCTAGTCGAGTATTTAAATGGGTTCATGCAAAAATTTCATACCTATTTCGTACAATTCTATTCTTCTCTAGGGTTTCAAAAGCAACCACATCTATAAAATAATTTAAATGTCAATTTTCATTTGCTAGTCACACCATACAAGGTTCCCAAATTCTATTTTTACATAAAAAAATCATGTTTTATTTAACTGATTTAATTGGAATTACCAATATATCCACAATAAAAAAATCTGATGTGGACACCATACGACTTCCTTTTCCGCAAGACCAATATGAAGATGAGGTATAGACTATATATATATATATATATATATATATATATATATATATATATATATATATATATATATATATATATATATACAAAGAGCTAATTTAATAATACTTGATGTGCTAGACGCATAATTTAATTCTCTAAAATTCTTATTTGAAGCATTTATTTCTAAAATTAAAATGAATCTATTTTCTTCAAGGAAAACTGTTAACAACTTCAGGTAATATATCACTTCCGGTTATCCTGTTTTAACCAAAATTTGCTGTTATTCCAGTTGATATAAAAGTCTTATATACCAAATTTGAAACGTCTTGAATTATATTTTAATATAGTTTTTCATTAAAATCTATTATAGGCTTCAAATAAAGTACCATTTCTGGAAATTTTGTAATGACCAAAAAGGGAGGTGCACAACTAGATGTTATAGAAGTCCTAAATACAAAATTTCATCTTTCTACGGCGTACCGTTTTTAGTTATGCGAGATACGTACATACGTACAGACGTCACGACGAAATCAGTCAGAATGGATTCAGGGATGGTCAAAATGGATATTTCCGTTGAAATCTCAAAACCGAAATTTTTCGCGATTACAATACTTCCTTCACTTCGTACAAGGAAGTAAAAATTGTCAATTTGTTTATAAAAGATAGCAGTAATTGATAATAAATTTGTTCTGTCTATATTGAAAGTATAGTTTTTGCTTGGGACAGTGTTTCATATTTCGCGCTATTTTCTGACGTCACACTATTCTACTCTATTGGTATGTACATTAAATTTAAATATATCATTATTAATCATGTTTCAACTAGTGCAAACACAGGCTTCAATACAGTTTATTACAAGTTTAATTATGTTATCCTTGTTCCATTTAGATAATGTGTTAATTATCTACGTATCCTTACTGTTTTTATTCTAACATTAATATTTATACTTAAAATTTTAATTATGTATAACAAATATTCAAATAGAAACATACGTACATATATGACTAATTTAAAATAATGTAAACATGATAATGTGACAAAAATTATGAATTATTTTAGACATTTTTGGAAGTACCTGTTGTCAATGAAAATTGTTAGAGCATAAAAACAAGCATATTATCATAATAACTTGTAAGTAGTAAAACATTGTGAACGATAAAAGAGATAATATTTATTTCTAAGGGACAAAACTATAAATGCGGACTATATTTTTTATTTTTTAGCGTTATCATGTTTTGCTTTGTACTTGGTTTTATTGTGGTCTCTGTTGTTCGAGGTAAATATATTTTTAAATATACTCAATTAGATTCTCGCAGAAATATACAGTGAAATAAAATAATTAGCCCCGGTATGTTTGTTAAGTCAGTTAAAAAATATCTCATCGAAAAACTTAAATGGGATAAATAATTTTTCCTACAACCGTGCGTGAAAAGTACTTTTCACGCACTCATTACAGTGTGTAAAGTGTCACTTTTCAAGCACTAGTGCGTGAAAAGTAAATAAGCGTTGCTAGGCAACATTAAAACTCGGTTAATTTACCTGTTAAGTATTTAATTAGGTAGTAAATAATAATGAAAGTAATAAAATTTATTAAGAAATATGAATATGCACTGTAAATGAAACAAATCTAATATTTTTTTAACAGATTGAGTACTGATCTAATTTTTAAGAATATTAACATTTTTTTTGACATGTATTCTAACCTAACCTAATTTTTAATATTCATATTAAATGTACAATTTGTACATTATAAAAGACTAATCACCGTCTGTCTGAGATTCTTCCAAGTGTTTAAGTTACATTTTGTACAGTGTTATGAGAAAGAGTATTAACAATATTTGAAGCTGCTGGATGCCTGTACACTCAGTATTATGAGAAACATCAATACCATTTCGGTTGTAGGAAAAATGTTGTATGCAACACGTGTATAAAATAGTATTTTTTGTCTCGTGCTACAATTTCCGCATTCGGCAACATCGCACTCGACCAAAAAAGTACTACTTTACACACTTGTTACATAAATAACTATTATATCTTTCAGGACAACAAGAGACCATTCCATTTCTTCCGAGATGGGACGGTAGAATCGTTGGTGGAGAAGAAACAACCATAGAAGAATTTCCTTACCAAGTTTCTGTCATGTATATCTTCAAACATACATGTGGAGGATCCATCATCAACGAAAACACTGTTTTGACTGCTGCGCATTGCACTAATGGGTAAATAGTGCTATAAATTTATTTAAATTTTGTCAATAACTTCTTTTTAGTCGTCGACCATTTGCAATTCAAGTCAGAGCCGGAGTTACACATAAAGAAAATAATAAGGAGCCTGGTCAAATATACAATGTAGATAAAATTGTAGAGCATCCAAAATTTAAAATGGAAACAGTAGATTTTGATGTTTCTATCCTAAAGGTAAGAAGTAATAGTCGTCTTTTTATAATATTGAACAATACTTAATATATTAATATAATAAACAAGCAAAAGGACAGTAATCGGAATACAACTTATTTCAGTTGAAGCAAACAATCGTATATACAGATACCATTCAACCAATTCCTTTACAAGCTGCAGGAATCGACGTTCCAACAAATCAATTAATTACGGTTACTGGGTGGGGTTCTCCAAAGGTAAGGTGCATGTCCACGTGAGAGTTAAATATCGGTAGAGCAGTACTCAACAAGGCACCTGTGCGCCGTGAAACTGTCATTCGCTTGGCATTATTAGTTATATTTCAGCAAATAAGTTATGACAGTCTCCATGTTCCTCTCGCATTTGTTTAAAAAGCCTAATCCACCAAGTAGATACTAAATAAAGATGGGTGTATATATCTATATCATTTCAGACTCGTTCTCATTAGTGAAATTTGTGACGTCAAACTAAATCATAAACCTAAAGTTTGGACCTTGCAATGTTTAGCTTTATGATTTGGATTTAGAGACCTCAAATTCTGAAGTGTGAATGGAGTCATTACATAATATGTGGCCAAAGTCTTTAAATCTAAACTATAAACCATAAATCTAAACAAGGTGCATTCACAAATGAAAATTAGGTTTATGGTTTTTGTTTAGGTTTAAGTAAGTCATTCATAAATGTAAGTTTAAATTACCTGAAAATTAGTTTTGATATGTACAGACATCTGTGTAAATGCTTCAAAAACAATATTAAAATATCGGTAGAGCAGTACTGAATAAGACACCTGTGCGCCGTGAAACTGTCATTCGCTTGGCATTATTGGTTATATTTCAGCAATTAAGTTATGAGTCTCCATGTTCTTCTCGCATTTGTTTAAAAAGCCGAATCCTCCAAGTGGATACTAAATAAAGATGGGTGTATATATCTATATCATTTCAGACTCGTTCTCATTAGTGAAATTTGTGACGTCAAACTAAATCATAAACCTAAAATTTGGACCTTGCAATGTTTAGCTTTATGATTTGGATTTAGAGACCCCAAATTCTGAAGTGTGAATGGAGTCATTACATAATATGCGGCCAAAGTCTTTAAATCTAAAGTATAAACCATAAATCTAAACCTAATTTTCATTTGTGAATGTACCTTAACGCTCTTGCTTTGGCTACTGTCTGAACTGCTCGCGAGAGTAAAACTCATGGAAAAATACTTTCACGTGGACTCAGTCATGAGAGTACTCCCTACAGCAACTCTCAGAATACACTCTCACGTGGATAAACCATTTAATATAACATTTGCTTTTAACAAACTGTAAAAAATTGATAATCTACAGAAAAATAATCATTTGTATATATATCTTCTGCAGAATGGTAAGAAATAATAAAGAACCAACGAAATGCAGGATAGTTTGAGCGCTGAAGATAATTAAACATTTACTAGTATATAGAAAAATAATAACATTATTTTTACAGGAGGGGGCTCACGGTGTTAATATTCTTCGAAAAGTGTCCCTCACCACTATAAGTGCTAAACAATGCAAAGCTGACTACGGTTCTAAAATTACCAAAAATATGTTCTGTGCGAGGAGTCCAGGCAAAGATGCATGTCAAGTACGTTTTCAACTATATTAATTTTTAAAAAAATCAACGTATTGGGATTCGCAGAATCTTTTGTTTACTAGAACAATAAGTTCTCAATCTTTGATTGTGTAATTTCTTTTGAAAATGTTCGGGAAATAAGCGAATTAAAGAAAATTAACATACCTAATTGAAATAAAAAGTGCCGTATTAAAGGGTTTACAAGTGCAACAAAAATTCAAGACATATATCATAATTATTGGCAAAAAAGAAAAATTAGATCGATTGAACGTATGGAAAGGAGTTTAAATAGATCGGAAAGCTCGAATCTGATAAATAAATTTGATTGCATTTCACAAAGAATAATTATAATACAATTATGCAAGTTTAAGAAAATTTTTGACAGTGTTTATAAACAATAATTTTTCATTGATTTTACTAGTATTTATCCCTGCAGATTGCAGTTCCAGGTCAAAATTGGCGTAAATCTAATTATGCCACAACTGCCACAAGTAGTAATTAATCACGAATTTATGAATCGTTGCTGCTCAACTATATGTTTTAATGGCCGATTCGACAAAAAAACTGTGTTGATTTGCACTGTTAACAATTTTTTTTGGGTCAGACAGCGCTCATTCAAGATTTAACCAAATCGGGCATGTCCTACTGGCCGCCATGACAGGTGCGCTTTCAGCGCTACCAACGGATTCTTCGGGTCCCTATAGGGACGTGACTCGAGCGACCTTGAAGTGTTTGGAATCAGCTGATTTGTGGGCGCGTGTCACTTTGACAAGAACAATGTCAATTTGACAAGACCAACGTTTTGACTTATTTTGATTTTGAACTGTTAATTGTTAATATTTTACAAATTTCAGGCAGTAAAACACATGAATTTAAAAATAGTAACATTTTAACAGTTCAAAATTAATATGTCAAAACATTGGTCTTGTCAAAGTGACATTGTTCAAGTCAAAATGACATGCTCACACATATCAGCTGATTCTAAGCACTTCAAGGCTGCTCGAGTCACGTGTCTGCTCGCGTCCTATAGGTATCATAAAAAAAAGATATTGATAGGAACTATAATACTAGATTTTTAGCAGAAGCTGCTATTTCATTTTCGAAGCGAAGCCGAGGGAATGAATGCTACCGAAAAATCGCAATCAATCGGATATATATAAATATTTTTTTTTCTTTTTAATAACAACTGATGTTTTGTTTTATAGGGTGATTCTGGTGGACCAGCAGTGTACAATGGCCACTTGGTTGGTATTGTTTCTTGGGGTATTGGGTGCGCTAGACCAGAATATCCTGGAGTGTTCACTAGGATTGCTAGACTACGGACATGGATTGATGAAAATATTGATGGTTAACTCTCATATTCTATTTTATTGCCTCGAATTTGAACAAATCTATATGTACCGTAAATCTGTAAATAAATATTAATCAATAAGGATTTTGTATTTCATTGCAACCATAATAATTTTTGCAAATTCTTTACTTGTCTTTTGCAACACTATAAGATAAGCGAGGGTCGAATAGGGGGAGGAAGGCCGAAGATAAGGTGGAAGGACTGTGTCGCAGAAATCGCAGAATAATTGAGAGAGAAAGGATTGTATGAAGAAGATGCGTTGGCCAGGAATGAGTGGAAAAGGAAATTATTAACTGGTAAATAAATTAACAGACAGTTTAACAAGAGATGAAAATACCGAGTTTTAAGGTGATTCACTAATAAAAATTATGTTTAGATTTATGGTTTATACTTTAGATTTAAAGACTTTGGCTGCATATTATGTAATTACTTCATTGACACTTAAGAATTTAGGATCTCTAAATTCAAATCATAAAGCTAAACATTGCAAGGTCCAAACTTTAGGTTTATGATTTAGTTGATGTCACAAACTTCACCAATGAGAACGAGTCTGAAATGATATAGATATATACACCCATCTTTATTTAGTATCTACTTGGTGGATTAGGCTTTTTAAACAAATGCGAGAAGAACATGGAGACTGTCATAACTTAATTGCTGAAATATAACTAATAATGCCAAGCGAATGACAATTTCACGGCGCATAGGTGTCTTGTTGAGTACTGCTCTACCGATATTTTTATTTTGTTTTTGAAGCATTTACACAGATGTCTGTACATATCAAATCAAAACTAATTTTCAGGTAATTTAATCTTCATTTATGAATAACTTACTTAAATCTAAACAAAAACCATAAACCTAATTTTCATTTGTGAATGCATCTTTAATGTAGGTAATTTAACTTATACAAACCAAATTTATATATTTTTGCAGCCTTTACATGATTTCACCATCATTCTTACTGAAATCCTAAAGCACACGTTTGAAAGCAAAAGTGAAAGAAATCACATATTCTAAATCATTTGGCGTGCTTAAAAGGCCTTAAAGCACAAAACCGTTTGTCGAAAAAAACAATATATCAAAATGAAGCTATAAAAGTGTGCAGCGTAAAGAGTATAAATTCTATGTTGGGCATCAGACACGAAGAAGTAAACCTTATGATCGCATTAAACACAACCCCTGTACCCTGTACACACACGCAGCAGACGTCTGATAAATCTTTGCGTCGCGGCGCCCAGCGCTTCGCATGCAAACCTCGGCGTCGGCGCCGGGAATTTTAATATGTCGCCGATTTCACAAACTCTTAAAACAAGTGGCAGCTGTTAGTGATGCCTGGAGATGAATTTTATTTCAATATTTGATAGTTTTGAACGGCGCAACGGAGCGTGTTATATCGTCTCGATATGGAGGAGGAGTCCCTTTCGGAACCCTGTTTCTATCCCTGTCCGATCCATATATGCAAAGCTCTAACTTCCAGAGTCAAACTTTTACACATACTAAAACCTGCGATAAGAATGGGGAAAATAAACTCCGCCGAAGGGTTTGTTTCTTTGTCGCAGTTTTAAATATGTTACACCTTATCAAGAATTTTAAATAAATTTATAAATTGTATTTGGTATAGTACGAGTATGACTAGCGAATGAAAGTTGACGTTTATATTATTTAATAGCTGTGGTTTCTCTTGAAAACATTTAATTTGAAAGGCAACGGATCCTTATGTATTCCGTCACAGAAGATTAGAATTGTACTCAATACCAGAAGACATTTAAAATGACCTTAGCAACAGGATTCAGGGATGTATTTAAAAAATTTAATACCGCAAATTCTAGTTCCCTCGAGTCTGGAATATGCTTCCTTACCCAGTAAAATATCACTTTGAGGTCTTGTTCCGTAAATTACTATTTCAGGTACCAGCCATCCTTACCTGCCAATCAAAAATTTATATAAATATCCTGAAATTTTAAATACCTTGAATTTTCAAGCTAAGCTAATATGTGTTTTTTTTGCTTCGCACCAAGCTATTTAGCTTTATAAATTACCTACTATTTATAACTTTGATTTGATTGTAAACCAGAGAAAAATATTTGGGTAGCACTATTCTTACTTCAAATTGTAATTATAATTTAACCGCCATTACAGCCCGAGTCACAAAAAAGTTTAAGTCAATCCTTATTTTTGGATCAGCAAATTTTATTCTAATTTTGACAGTTAATATCTTAAAATATAGTCTAATCTAATCCAAGTTACTACCTTTTTATAAACCCCTCAACAGGATTAAATCTCAATTACAGAGTGGGTTCACATTCACAAACATCCATGCCTTAGTGGGATTCGAACCCAGAGCCCTGAGGGCACTCATGACATGAGGCGTTGTTCTAACCATTGTGCCACCGGAGCTATAATAAATGAAGATTAAATTTTAAACACCGGGATAGAATAGAATTCACTAATCCAAAAATGAGGATTAGTTTAAACATTTTTTTGAATCGTTATTTTTTATTAATCTAAATACATATCCACATATTTACTTATGCTGAATCGAATTCCTTTTCTATTGTTCTATTTACTTTTTTTCTTTTTAAAACATTACTAATATTATTTTGAAATGATTAGTTCTTTGATAGTAACATAAGCGTTGGCTCTGGGATTTAAATTATATATAATTTTATAAATTTATCCATAAAATATATAGAAAAAGTATTAATACAAATCTATATAAAATTTAATAATCTTTAATTTTTATAATAGCATTAATCTCGAAAAATAACATTTAAAGGTATTTTTCGAAGAAAAACTATTTTGAGCTTCTTGTAAAGTGCTATTTCCGGTTATCCGATTTTTACCAAAATCTAATGGGCTCTTTCCATTACAGAAAAAGTTCGAAATACAAGGTTTTAAATTTTTCTGAATGGTAGTATTTGAGTTAGAGTGTAGGATCCACACATACATACACACAGACATCATCGTGAAAATGTTAAAATTGGATTCTAGGGACCTTAAAACGTTGTCATTTACCAAAATCTTGATATGCGATTTTTAGCACGATCCCTATACCTTCCTTACCAAGGGTAGCAGGAGGTAAAAATGTAGCATCGTAAAAATAAACTGTTTTACTAGAGGTTAAAATACTGAACCTAAATGTCTAGGAATCTCAAAATGACCTTACCCACTGAAAATGTACTATTATATTTTTAACCAGGATATTTTTCTGTTATCCCTAAATAGGATATAATTTGAATAGAATACTTTCAAATTCATGTCTATTATTCCAAATTGTCCCATTTTATAATTTTTTTGTTTCCATGTGAATAGGTAATTGATATTTCTTTCATATTCACTTTACACAGCACATTTCATTCGTAAACAAGTGAAATTTTTGTTTGGTGTTCGCATTCACGTTCTCGTTATCGTCCCGTATAGAGACGCCTCCGCCTCTGCCGACGCCGCCGTCGACGTTGCCACCGACGCCTCGTGGTGAAGTTGTCAGCGTGAGCACACTTCATTTATTATGCTGTTAGAGCAGCTATCTTGGTTTTCGTGTGATTTCCTGCCAACAGTTACAGCCAGTCAGCAGCGCAGATACAGCGCCGCGACGCGCTATCAGCCGCGTGAAAGGGACGCTGCGTGCCGACGAAGACGCCCCACACCACCCCCGAGGTGGGGAGGGCGTCTATTTATCTCCGAGAATAACATAAATAGAAATACGCGGCTGTAAATTTGAAGTGTGGTGATTGCAGATAGAGGAATGTGTGCTGAAATATGGAACGTATCGTCTTGTTTTATTAGCAACTGGAGAAGGGTTTTTCTCAAGTTACTTAAATGGTTTATTGAGATAAGAGCGTATTCAGAAGTCACAATTTTTATTTTGGTTTCGTATAACTTAAAACTTAATGCTTCATTTACATTAGCGGTACAATGACGGTACGATGACGGTACAAAAACGGTACAGTGACGGTACGTCAATTACACGGGGCATTTACATTAGACGGTACCACGACGGTACGAACATAATAAAATACCATGACAATATAGTTTTGTCTTTTATGTATTATGACAGTTTGTGATGCATATGTCATGTTTCTATCAAAAGAAGAAAATGTCGTGCAATGTTTAAAAATTTCTCAAATACCGACTTGGCTATAACTGTCCTTACTCTTGTCAAAGGAGAAGAAGAAGAAGATGAAGAAAATCCAGAAAATTTTACAAAACAATACTATTTTTTATGTACTTTCTGTAATAATCTGTAGTGTATATTTCACGTTTTTGTTATAAGCAGAGAACTTTTGTTCAATAAATGTATATGTATAATCATTTCTCATTTCTAGCTCATTTTGACTACATTTTGATTTAACTAAAAGACAAATATGAAAAAGTCAAAAACATGTCAAATGTCAATCATCTACTAGCATATGTTTACTTTTACTTGGCTAAGTTTGGCATGAACGTCAACTTGAAGTGCACGAACTCTTCAAACGCAACCTTCCACACCCCCTTGCATGGAAATACTACGCTGTTACTAGGATATACAAAAAATTTTCAATAGAATCAAAACTATACTGTACCCTGGTAGTATCGCTAATGTAAATCAGCAAATATTACTGGGCCGTCATCGTACCGTCATCGTACTGAGAACGTAGATGTAAATGGGTCCATTAAAATACATTGGACCAAGATATCGTACCGTTATTGTACCGTCATTGTACCGCTAATGTAAATCAAGCCTAAGGCGGCTTCATAATAGCTGAAGAACGATAATACTTCCAATCTCACTTTTTAGTTATAATGCAAATATTTTCATAGATTATTTTCTGACCATGGATTATATCAAAAAATCTGATGTGGCCAGCACATTACCTTCCATCAGTTATATGAGGCATTAACGAAAATTCTACTGGTGAACTGTTACCAGTAAACAGCTGTTTATCAGGTTATAGTTACCGGAATCGATATTTTAAGAATGCAAGTGGTAAACAGGGTAGATCCATAACGTATAAAAAAAATTTGAAACAGGTTAGAAATTTGACGTAGTTCATGAATCCTGTAGATGGACCTGGTAGATATTGTACAATTTTCGAACACGGTAACTTTTTACCACTCGTGTTTCCGAACACAGTCGGTAGATGCGGTATCTACCGGTAGAATTTTCCTAAATGCCCATGTATTTTCCAAAAAATCCATACAAAAAGTTCCTTGCAGAAGATTCTAAGTTTCTTGAATGTACATTACCTTTCGACAGTTGTATGTATTTTATATAAATTCCATACAGAAAATTTCGACCAAAAGATCCTATATTTCGAGCAATATTATAACACAAATATACTACGAATATGTCAATTGCATTTGACACTGACATCTTTCAATCAGAATTTTCTTAATATAGTAGCTGTTTCTTTATAATTTTATAACTCTATATCCATTTAATATGAAGTATAAAATGCAGTCAAATCGTATAGAGAATACAATGTTCTTTAATATTTATAATAACATTAAATATGAAAAAATGATATTTAACATCATTTTTTCAAAAAAAACTGTTAAAATCTTCAAATGAGGGTACTTCCGGTTAATCAATTATAACCAAAATCTAATCAGCTCTTCACATGAATGTAACGAAGAGAAATACGAAAGAATTATAATTTTTGGAATTGTAGTGTTAGAGTAGAGTAGACGAAAATTTTGTCACACACAGACACACACACACACACACACACACACACACACACACACACACACACATACACACACATACACACACATACACACACATACACACACATACACACACATACACCCACACATACATACATACATACATACATACATACATACATACATACATACATACATACACACACACACACACACACACACACACACACACACACAGACACACACACAAAATAAATTCTGGCCCCACTACACCCCTGGTAATTACTGGGTTTACAAGAAGTCCTGAAATCGTTTTTAAAACGTTTAGTTTTGACTACGCCATATATACAGTAAAAAATGGAATAATGGCAAAACAAAGTATTTGGAGTGAAAAGGATCTGTCACTTACAAGCAAAGTGCGTATGCGGGGAAACTGTTTTCAAATCAATCTGTAGTCTTGCTTTGAAAATTGCATGTAAACAGTTTCGCGTAATTTTGACTAAAACTGAAACCATTTTCAAAACTGCATGTGAACGTAGGAAATGAGTAACCAAGCCAAGTAGCTTGGTTTGATATAAAATGGCTTGGATTTGGGCTTGATGAAAACAAAGCTTACTTTGGACTCAAAATCTCAACCTTTTCAAACTAAACGCTTGACTTGATATTTTGGATTTTTAAAATGTCTTACGGCTTTATTATTCAAACTTTCCCAAACTTAATCCGTGAATCTCTGTTTACCATAGGTTCTGAAAATTTTCGTAGAGAGAGCACCACAAGTGTCCCTTTGAAGTCTCATATACAGATGATAAAAGTATACAGTAATAAGCTAACTTCTACGTCTAAATATATGTTTATAGCCTCCTGGTGGTGTTAGATAACTCGTATGTACAAACGGAAATAATGTCTCTTTTATTACCGTCAACTTCTCCCTCATTGAGACCCGTGCTAGTATAAACATTATCAGATCCTTAAGCCATAATAGAAATGAGGTCTTGGTGTGCTGTGCTGCGCGCTATCATTATGAAACTGTTCATTTTAAAGTCTTATATAATATAGATATCCCTATTTCCCTGTGTTCGCTACTCCCATTTACCTCTGCAAGTTAAAAATGACTTGTTCCTCTCAGTTAAGAGCACGATATGAACTTTGGTTCGATACAGAATGAAGTTCATTTTTTATTGGTTCGCCATAAAACCAGAGCACACTGACTGCGGGGTGAAGAGAGCGGTAGTGATTTCGCGACCGTTCCTATCTGATGTGTTTACGAAGGTGCCTGGTTCGTTTTAAGTACCTGTCATTTTTGTCATTACTTGCTTAGATAACAGTGGAAAAATGGAATACGATAAAAAGTGTACTTAACTCTCCGGTAACTCTGATAGCTGTGACCTGGGTTCCGCTTCGATGCGAAGCGTTATGTCTTCAATCCCGACAAGTTGTTTGATTAGCCAATATTTTCACACCGTTATCAACGTTCCGAAACATTTTATAAACTTCTTTCTTCCTGTTTTCGGTATTTAAATCTTATAAGACCCAATTTATACATTAAATTTTTTCTTTAAGATATTAGAAAGTTTTAGCAATACCTACGTATTGTTGAAATGAACGTTACGTTATTCACTCGTTGCTAGGCAACAAAAAATTTGTCGTTGTCGTAAACGTCTTTGTGTCTAACTTGTCGTACCCAAACCTATGTAAACGAAAATGTCTTAATCGTGCGATTTTTCGAGGTTCCAACAACCAGTGGCGACTCGTGAAATTTGTCGAAGGGGTGGCACACCTCAGGGAAGGGGGAGTGTTGAAATTATTCAAAAAGTAACCGCTGTTAAAATTAACAACTATTTTCAGTTGTCAAATTGAATGTCAGTTGCTAAGTTCAAAATCCCAATTCTCTATTACATCAAGTTGCTAAAATTTAACAACTAGTCGTTACGTCGAGTTGTTAATCTAGCAACTGCATTTCTCCCGTTGTTAGGTTAGGTTAGATTGTTGTTAAATAGTTTTTCTTGAATATTTTGTGTTAGGAAATAAACTTTTATTGGAAATAGAGGGACGACTGCAAAAGTAAACTATTTATAGACTAATATATAGCTATGACCAATAATTTTATACAAGATTTATGCAAAGAAATTTGCAAGATATTAGTAATCCATTCTCAGTATTGAAAAAAAATATTTACAGATATTCAAACTGAGCAAGGTGTCGTTTATGATTTAATTCGTGAATTAGATGGTCTCATGCTTCAAGTATACTGAGTCAGTATATGCTCAAAGGTCTCATGTCACAAGATGAAAGATTTACATTTATTCCAAACTTAAATGTTTTAATTCTAAATATATTAATATTGAACAAATTTTCTGATTTTCTCCCGAAAAGATCTAAATTCATTTTTGTAATTTATTTTCATTTATCTTACACATTTAAATTTAAACAGCCATTTTAACAATGTCAAAAACTTCAAGACGCTGGTCATGCCATGCCTGATGATGAGATTCTTGAAATTTCGAAATCGATTGCATGTAACCATAGGATTTAAATAAACATATATACTAAACTGGAGAACTTCATCAGATTCTCCTAACACTTAAATTCTTTGCCTGGCTATGGGTCTTATAAAGAGATTAAACAGCAAAATTTCAATTTTCCGTGGTCAATCAACGATTTGCAAAATTTCCAACTAGCAAAACTAGCTTTGTCATTTAATTAGCCCAAAAACATACCATACCATATGGTATGACTAGCGAATGAAAGTTGACGTTTAAATTATTTTATAGATGTGGTTTCTTTTGAAACCCTAGAGAAGAACATAATTGTACCAAATATTCAGGTATATGCAATTTTTGCATGAATCCATTTAAATATTGTTTTGATTTTTTTTTTGTTTTGATTGGGAAAGCACAGAAATACGTCACTATGTCTGGCTAAAAATAAATGGCCGACTAGGGTAACTGCATATCAAAACAGGGGTGCATTTAAAATATTTTAAACATTTTTCGTTTATGTTGATTACGAGTATAACAAAATATTTTGGTCTTAAACTATTTAGTTTGGCAATTCTATAAAATAAGATTATCTTTAATGTCCTCTAACAGTAATTCCGACTCGAGGGTTGCTATTAAATTTTTTAAATACATCTCTGAATCCTGTTGCTAAGATATTTTAAATGCCTCCTGGAATTGAATACATTCTAATCTTCTGTAATGGAATACATAAGGGTCAGTTTCCTTTCAAATCAAATATAGGGAAGTGTTTTCAAAAGAAACTACATCTATTAAATGATCTAAACATCAACTTTCATTCGCTAGTCATACTATATTACTAATAAAGGCGATATAACCTAATATTGAATAACAAATTCAGTTTTTGTAAGTTTAGAATCTATATTTTAATACATAACACAAATTTTCATGAATATTTTGATAGATATTACAATTTTAAAAAAATCTTGCCGTTAATACGAGTACAATGAAAATTTTGCTATATTGTTTCCAAATGATTTTACTGTCCAATTATTCTCTTATGTTAGATCTACTTCTACCTCCCTTTGCGATGACGCAAGTTGTATCTAAACATTTTGGGGTTGCTGCAACTTGCACTAGGGGGCGGATAAGGTCTGAAAGCAGAGAGTAAATAGTCCCAGCGCTCACTTTCACCTCAATTATTCATTGTCCCTTTGGACGACTTCAAGCGCACCTCTGCCCTACAAGCTTTCTCCAGCGGTGTCTACAATGGGACACTTACGACCTGCAGGTTTTCTATTAATGCATTTGTTGAAGTGACCAAATGTTTTGGAGTCATTAATTTTGAACAGAAACTTTCTAAGCAAGGGATAGTTGAATGGAATGAATGTTGGTCTTGCTGACACAATTTAGTAATATAATTTTAGAGGGTTCATACTCAGATAGATACGATAGTGGATTAGACTGGCCTAATACAGAGATGGCAGCACTAGACCCACAATTATTTTTTGTGAAGTTGGGTTAACTGTCTGTTATAAAATAACGTATGGATTTGATTCATGATGTGGTCATGCAGGGCCGGCGGTATGGTATTTGGCGCCCTTTCGCAGCCTATAAAATGCCCCCCCCCCTTATATATATATATATATATATATATATATATACAGGGTGTAAATGAAATAACTGCATTAAATTTAACCAGTAATATAACTCGTCGAGAGCAACAATATTTCTTAATAACTTTTTCTCGAAATCGCATATTTTTTTAGCATTTTTACCACCCCGTAAATTGACGAGTCGTTCCAAATATTTTTGTAATAATCGAATGCAGTAGCAATACCTATGAAAAAATTTGTTTTAGTAATTGACAGTCCTGTCAGATGTTGCAATTAAATTTTAACATTAGTAATAAACTTGTTTATAAAGTAAAATTCTGGCAAAATGCTTATGTTTATGATTAGCGGATACACAGACATTCTAATTACCTATGGTGAAGTTCTCAAGGTCAACGAAGTTACGAAAATCATCCAAGTATTAATGAATTCTTTAAATATTAACCATCTACAGAAATGATATATATATATATATATATATATATATATATATATATATATAAAGGAGGCCCGTTTTCGACCCTCGCTATTGGGATCTTCATTATTATAAGAGATGAAGTCGGTAAAATTAGGTCAAAGTTGCCCCGTTAGTGTACCAGTTGTATTTAACCCGAAAAATGCAAGTTACCAGATAAATACAAAAATTCAGATACATGCATAGAGTAATTCCGAGAGACATGGCTTATCAGGTGAGATGATTCTTTTGCCAAAATCCAAATAATAGTTTAACGAAACGATGTGTTCTATTCTTTGGATTTTTGCAATGGTGTCATCTCACCCGGTAAGCCATCAGCCATCCTCCCGGAATTTTTTACTTTTGCATGTAACTCCTGAATATTACATAATAAGGAATTTGGGTTTGCTCTTCATTAGGGAACTCTTTCATACATTTTCGAACGATGATGATCATGCTTATGATTTATTGCATATAGAAACAAAATCGATCCTTAAGAATTTATGAGGGCCAGCTATCGCCAAGATTTGTTTATAATATGTATCTATATTTATTGTCAGTTTAAAGTTACATTTAGAATTCTAACTTAGTTTTACTTTTTAATGCAAATACTACACCTTGTTGCATGAAAGAAAAAATCTGATGTGGCCAGCACATTACCTTCCGTCAGTTCTACTTATTTTGTACAAATTTCATACGGAAAGTTTCTTGCTAAATATTCTATTTCTTGTACATTACCTTCCGGCAGCTGCATGTATTTTATGCAAATTTTATACAGAAAATTTATGTCTCAAATTATTATTTTGTGACGTTTTCTATATACAGTGTAATGTATCTGCGGAAATAAAAGAATTATTATTATTATTTCTTGTACATTACCTTAAAGCAGTTGTATGTATTTTATACAAATTCCATACAGAAAGCAAAAGATCCTATATTTCAGTAAAATTAGAAGACAAACACACTATGTTAATTTCACTTGACACTGACATCTTTCAATCAGGAATCAGAATTTTCTTAATATAGTAGCTGTTTTTATAGCTATAGCTACTTTATGAAATTTAATTTCTTTATAATTTTTTAACTCTATATCCATTTAATATTAAGTATAAAATGCAGTTAAATCGTATAGAGAATAAAATATTCTTTAATATTTATAATAACATCAAATGTGAAAAATCATATTTAACATAGTTTTTTCGAGAAAAACTGTTAAAATCTTCAAATGATGGTACTTCCGGTTGACCAATTGTAACCAAAATCTAATCAGCTCTTCATATGGATGTAACGAAGAAGTATACGAAAAAATTATAATTTTTGAAACTGTAGTGTTAGAGTTATCGCAGACGAAAATTTTGTTACACACACACACACATCCACACACACACACACATCCACACACACACACACACACACACATACACACACACACACACACACACACACACACACACACACACACACACACGCACACATACAGACATCATCGTAAAAATAGTAAATTCGTATTCTAGGGACCCTAAAACGTGCTTATTGATTAAAAACTCATCATCGAATTTTTTGACCAAAGACAATACCTTCCTTACCTAAAGGTGACGGAAGGTAAAAAGCTAAATACACGAAAACACAACAATAATAAAAAATTGAAAGTAACGCTGTGTTGGGGCATATCAAAGTGTAAAACTGAATTGGAAAGACATATTTAACATTTCATTTGCTTTTAATAAAGGTATTTTAAAAGTATCTAATATATATATATATATATATATATATATATATATATATATATATATATATATATATATATATATATATTGAATACACTTAATTTTCTTGATAAATCTATAATTATTTTGGCGCCCTCTACCTGTTGGCGCCCTTCTGCCACGCTTACCTCTCTTACCGCCTAGCGTAGGCTCTATGGTCATGGAAGATCAGCGAATTAAGGTTCAAGAAATACCAGAAACTATGAGCATCTCCTATGAACAGGTTAAATTATATAAAATAATTTGAAGAACTTCAAACATCTAACACAATCACACATCATTTTTTCGTAAGTAAACAAGATGGTAAAGAAAGGGAGTATGGAGATATAAAAAACGTAAGAATCTAGAGAACACGAAGAAACATGAGTTATTTGGCTCGGGGCGATGTGTTTGTGACTCACATAAATTTATAGTTATGCGAGGCGGACGCTTGGAGGCGTGTTGCAAAAAATTAACGATTTCCAAAAGTTTTTCCGGTCGTTTAATTGAATTGAATTGCAGAGAAACCGGCGGCCCGCTCGGCGGCTGCATTTTATAGCTGTGTTTTTAAACACTGCCACCGACACACACATTTCATTATTCCCACCAACGTATTTATATTTTTCTGGATTAGAAACCAACGGCACTTTTAGTTTTCCCTTCGCTACGGTTATATAGTTGCTTATTCCTCTCTCAGCATATTTACGGGTTACTTCGGCTACGCAGTGAGAGGTTCACGGGCTTGGTTTGCCTTAGAACAGTTAGTCTGCGGACCCATACTTACAAGCCTATTCTACTAAAAATATGTATAACGATATCGTTACATACGACTGTCGCTAAACATTTGGTTGAACGACTTTAATAACGACAAATGCCAAAAAGGTATTCTAATAATCATATCGTTATCGAGTTATCGTTATGATGAGTTTGACGATAATATCTAACTTCATGTTGATTTTGACAATAAATTTATATTTTTTTTCAATTCAAATTTGACATTGATTCAAATTTGAAATTTTCATCGTACATAAAATGATCAGCAATAATATTGCAGATTTTTATTAATGATATGATTATTAATGATTGACTTAATACCACATATGAATCCTTTTCGACTGATATCCTCCTTGTTACAGATTTCTGATAGCATCCATTAGCAAAAAAATGCAATGAAATACGTAAAAATAATAGTTTATAAATAATCTAGAAATTTTTGGCAAACCGTCACTTCAACGAGTTCCTCATGGTGATATTTGCGTAAATAAATCTCTACATGTTTCTTTAATCATAAAAAAAATTCTAAAATTTTCCTCCGGTACAGTAAAAGGACGATTATATGAAATGTCATAAAAAAATGTAATAATATACTAATAATAATATCTTGCTCAGCTACAATTAATAAAATATCTTCTTCAGCCATTTTTACTTTTGTTTTCACAATATATTTAACTTTACGACTTCAACGAGGCATGTGAACTTGTCGTTCATAAACGACATAAAATAAGGATAAATAACGATAAATAAATTAGTAGAATAGGGTTTTGGCAAAAATCGTTATTATAACTACATGGTAACGACATATTTTTTCAGTAGAATAGGCCTGTTAATAGGCTTTTTTCACTTATTTTGGTCTATACGCACTTAAAAATTCCGAACACTGTTTTTTTTACACCCTGTATATATACTACTGGAATGCCGTTAACTTCATATTGTGCGACGAGAGAAAGCTTGACGTGGGATTTTTCAGTCTTTGTTTTATGCATTCTGAATTAAAAAAATATTTTTATTGACAAATGTCAAATAGTTATAATGTCCTTTATGTAATTTCAATACTGTTATTTTTATTCTTATTGACGACATTAAGAAATATTTTACTTTCATTTTCTCTTGTATTGGAGTCAAAACGGTTGTAAATCTTATAAATAAATGCATAGATTTTGAAATAAATATCTTTAATTTGAAGTAAAAATTTGATTACCTGAAGAAACAAATATTCAGGAATGTACTTCATTCGGAATTACAATTATTTATACAATAACTATTACCATATTGCGACTTAATTTTTGATATTAATTTTTTGACATCAAAATGTGGGGTTATTATAATTTTGTTTTATTTTTACCTTTTGTCACCTTTTGGTAAGGAAAGTATTGTCTTTGGTCAAAAAATTCGGTGGTGAGTTTTTGATGAATAAGCACGTTTTAGAGTCCCTGGGTTAAGATGCTACTATTTTTACGATGATGTGTGCATGTATGTATATATGTATGTGTGTGTGTGTGTGTGTGTGTGTGTGTGTGTGTGTGTGTGTGTGTGTGTGTGTGTGTGTGTGAGTGAGTGTGTGTGTGTGTGTGTGAGTGTGTGTGTGTGTGTGTGTGTGTGTGTGTGTGTGTGTGTGACGATTTTTTCCGATCCGATAACTCAAATACTACAATTCAAAAAATTATAATTCTTTGGTAATCCTTTTCTTCACATCCATGTGAAGAGATGATTAGATTTTGGTTATAATTGGTCAACCGGAAGTACCCTCATTTTAAGATTTTAACAGTTTTTCTTTAAAAAGCACTGTTAAATATCATTTTTCCATATTTAATGCTATTATAAATATTAAATAATATTTTATTCTCTAAACGATTTGATTACATTTTATATTTCATATTCAATGGATATAGAGTTAAAAAATTATTAAGAAATTTAATTTCATAAACCAGCTAGCTATGCTATAACTATGGAAATTGCTACTATATTAAGAAAATGCTAATTGACAGATGTCAATGTCAAGTGCAATTCACATGTGTGTTTTACAATTTCACTGGAAATATAGAATCTCTTAGGTACATGAAACTTTATGTATGGAATTTGTACAAAATATATGGAACTGACGGAATGTAATGTGCTGGCCACATCCGATTTTTTTTTATTTAATTTTTATACAGAATGTAGAGCTGATGTACCAGTTTTGTTACTATAGGAATCTCGCAACATGGCGCATTCCAGTAATTGAGTTCAGTGGTGAGAAATGACCGATCTTGCTTCCACCTCATGGGTTGGAAATGTTTATAAAGGGTAGCCTAGCAACTTTGTCACAGATTCCTATAAAGTTTGAGTTACATTATACTATTTTCTCATATTCTCGAACTAGACTTTTCGTTCAATTTTCATCCGAATTTAGTCCGATTCTATATTAAGAAAATTCTGATTGACATAATAAGTTTACGTTATAATTTTGTACAAAATACGTAGAACTGACTGAAAGTAATGTACTAGAAATATGGAATCCAATTATTTCTATAATTAAACTAAAATCATAAAAGAATGCGTTTCTCTTTTTGTTTGAGAAATATTGCAGGCAATTTTTCTAGTGTAGAGATTAAATATTAAGCACAGAACAATAGCCAAAAGACAGAAGGGACTAGAAATGACTGCTAAGCGTCGCTTTCTTTTTAATTCCAACCCTATATTTCCACCCTCCTTAACAGCGGTTTTGAATTTTTATCGCTCGGTTAACTCCGCTTTGATTTTACCATAGATTTATTGCACTTATTAAAATTTTAGCAAGGTTTCTTTGAAGTTAAAAGTGTTTAATTATAACATAATTAATCAATATAATCTCAAATGTAGTACCTACATACGTATCATGTTGCCAAAATGTGTGTCGTTTACCATTTAGAAACCATTTTTCATAATTTACTAAAATAATTCTTAATAAAGATATAGCTATACTCTATTAGTTCACACGCAAACTACCTATTAAACGACCCATATAAAATTTCTAGGTACTGATTAGCATTTACATAAAAATTATTTTAATAAAATTTCCTATATGTACGCGATACAAGAACAACTATTACGTTTTCCTATTAATTATAGAATAAAGGGAAAGGTGATTTATGTATTTTAACCTTTTGAGTGCATACAGCGGTCATTTTGACCCCAGTCTCCAACATCGTTTAAATAACTTTTTGAAAATATATTCTATTATGTCCCTTTTTTTACCATCCGCTTCCCTTGGTAAGGGAGTTATAGGAATCGTATGTGTATGAGTATGAGTATGTGTATATGTATGTGTATTTGTTTGTATGTGTATGTATCCAACGACCATATACACTAAATGGTTCTTAATACAGTTTCCGCCATAACTAAATATGTAAGTATATATATATTTATATACCATGTGTCTACTTTAACATAAAAAATGTTCAGAATTAAATACTGCATCAAATTAGTTTAAATTTGTTGATATAATAGATTCTTGCCATGAGATAAACGTAAAATAAAATATCGTCTTTAAGCTTTTTACAGAGTGCCCTGAAAGACAAAATATGCAATTTAATTAGGCATATTATTTGACTTTGACAGATAAAAGTTTATTAATTGATATTTAATTGTTAATATTGTTCCATATAGTTTTTTCTGCGATAACAAATGTATCTATGCTTACTTAAATAATTTAATGAATTCAATAATTTTAAAAACTTTATGACAAATGTCATCTGTCAAATTCAAGCAATACAGCTGTTTAAAATTTTGTGATAGTGCTCATGGCACTCTAAGTAGCTAAAATTATTACTTTTATTTTGCCTCTCTTTCGCAAACGCATGCAAACAATAATTTTGGACTTTTTAGATGCAGTTTTTAATTCTGAACATTTTTTGTATTTACAATGTTGTTCTAAAATTAATAGGGCAGAATTTACAGCATTATGAAAATTTTACCATTGTATTTCCTATGGTCCACAAAAAAGTAGACACACGGTATATATATATATATATATATATATATATATATATATATATATATATATATATATATATATATATATATATATATAAATTGGGGTGATCTGTCGTAGGGCTAGAGTAGTACATTATTTTTCATCTTTAAGTACATTAATTTAAATACTTTCTGTTTCATATTATAACAGAATATTTAGGGGGCCATATAGTTTTATTTGCAATATATAAATTGGGGTGACCTGTCGTAGGGCTAGAGTAGTATATTATTTTTCATCTTTAAGCACATTAATTTAAATACTTTCTGTTTCATATTTTAATACATGCCTATATATACTTGACAATCGTAATGATGGGCACCCTTTTTGCAATTTTTGTTATTCATTTTCATTATCTGGTTTTAAAGGTGAAGTTTTTTAATTTGTTTATGATTATTGCATAAATTTATAACTCTAAGAACAATTATTGTGTTTCGAAATCTATATTTTGTTAACTTAGAAATATTTTACTTAGCGAGAATTGATTCGCCTTTACTAAAGAATTGACAATATTTCTTGTTTGTTTATTTTTAATTTGCCTTTTAGGCTATAACAAAAACTATAATCAAAATTGAAAACAGCAGCAATATAGCCAAATTTTAACGCGTAGGCTCCGGGATTTAAATTATATATATTTTTTTAATTTATCCATAAAATATATAGAAAAAGTATTAATGCAAATCTGTAGAAAGTTTAATAATCTTTAATTTTTATAATAATATTAATGTCAAAAAAATAACATTTAAATGTATTTTTCAAAGAAAAACTGTTTTGAGCTTCTAGTAAAGTGCCATTTCCGGTTATCGGATTTACACCAAAATCTAATGGGCTATTTCCATTACAAAAAAAGTACGAAATACAAGGTTTCAAAATTTTCTGATTGATAGTATTTGAGTTAGAGTGGAGGATCCACACATACACACATACATCTTCATGAAAATATTAAAATTGGATTCTAGGGACCTTAAAACGTGCTCCTTTACCAAAATCTCGATTTTTAGCACGATCCCTATACCTCCTTACCAAGGGTAGCGGGAAGTAATAAAAATGCAACATCGGGCACAGCCTAAGTTTATCTGAAGTAAATTGAGACGAACTGAGATTTTACCTAAAAAGAATACAGCTGATAATTCTTTTTCAAGATATTGTAAGAAACGCAGAGAATATATTTCACCTAGCAATGAATCCCGTGAATTGTGAATCCAAAAACAATCACACCTCACGGCTCGTTGCCCTCGATGAACGTTCAGTAGCTCCCTCTGTGTCGGTCCCTGGTCGCATGCACGACCCTCTAGCACTAGCACTCCCACAACACGCATGATGACAATTCCTTTTCGCTAGTTGCGAAGATTAATGACCCGCTTGCTTACAAGCGTGCACCAGCACCACCACTACAAACTGTTCGACTCGACTCGAGATTCGCTTTTTATACAAACATTCTGCAACGAAATATGTAAATACGCTACGGCTGCTTGCAACACAATTTATGCGAATATATTTTACTAAAATGTTCGCAAATCTTATAACCTTACCAATTTATTTTGCTTTTTACTAAAATTATAATTTAATGCTACGATAGTTGCGAGTTTTTATTTTTAAAAGTCCAATGAGCACATAGTCAAAAATTGTAAGTAATAAAAATAGCCTCAGTACATTTTGTTGAATTTAAGATAATCAAAACTAGCCTCCTTACTATTATAGTTTTCATGTGAAAATATTAGAAAATTTTGTACTGGATGCTAAGAAATAGAAAAATACACATTGATGAACAATGGGCCCGTTCAACCTTTTTAGATTTTTTATATGTTCCGAAACAGGGCCGGTCCAATCTACAGGCAAGCCAGGCGATCGCTTGGGGCGTAATTGGTTTTAGGGCGACATTTTATTTTTAAAATTTTAATGAGCACATAGTCAAAAATTGTAAGTAATAAAAATACCCTTAGTTCATTTTGTTAAATTTAAGATAAGCAAATCTAGCGTCCTTACTATTATAGTTTTCATGTGAAAATATTAGAAAATTTTGTACTGGATGGTAAGAAATAGAAAAATAAACATTGATGACAATGGGCCCGTCCAACCTTTTTTGATTTTTACCTTCCGTCACCTTTAGGTAAGGAAGGTATTGTCTTTGGTCAAAAAATTCGGTGGTGAGTTTTTGATGAATAAGCACGTTTTAGGGTCCCTAGAATACGATTTTACTATTTTTACGATGATGTCTGTATGTGTGTGTGTGTGTGTATGTATGTGTGTGTGTGTGTGTGTGTGTGTGTGTGTGTCTGTGTGTGACAAAATTTTCTAATGCGATAACTCTAATACTACAATTCCAAAAATTATAATTCTTTCGTATTCCTCTTCGTTACATCCATGTGAAGAGCTGATTAGATTTTGGTTATAATTGGTCAACCGGAAGTACCCTCATTTGAAGATTTTAACAGTTTTTCTTGAAAAAACGATGTTAAATATCATTTTTTCACATTTAATGTTATCATAAATATTAAAGAATTATTTATTTTCTATACGATTTGAATGCATTTTATACTTCATATTAAATGGACATAGAGTTAAAAAATTATTAAGAAATTAAATATCATATATATTAGTCAGCTTTGCTATAACTCTGGAAACAGCTGCTACATTAAGAAAATTCTGATTGAAAGGTGTCAGTGTCAAGTGCAGTTGACAGTATGTTTATGTTATAATTTTCTGGAAATATAGGATCTTTTGTTAGAAACTTTCTGTATGGAATTAGTACAAAATACATACAACTGCCTTAAGGTAATGTACAAGAAATATAATCTTTTGCAAGGAACTTTCTGTATGACATTTATACAAAATACATAGAACTGGCGGAAGGTAATGTGCTGGCCACATCAGATTTTTTCATATGTTCCGAAACAGGGCCGGTCCAATCTACAGGCAAGCCAGGCGATCGCTTGGGGCGAAATTGGTTATAGGGCGACATTTTTTGAGCCAATTTTTTGTAAAATAAATTAAGAATCAAATTATAAGTTTAATGACTCGTCCAGTGTGTAGCTTTAATCATAATGCTGATAATTCCAGTTGCAGCAAACTTATATGAATTAAATCCTATTTATATTTTTTTACGTCATACTAAGAAAGAAGAAAGGTTAAATTCGTTGGCGATTAAATCAATTAAAAATATTGTCATATCAAATACTGAAGAATTAATTGTTGTTCAGGAAATATACTGAAAAATACCTCCAACATAAAAAAATTGCAATAAAAGCTTTCATACGGAATCCTAATGCCACAGACCCTCGCCAATTTGGAAAAAGACGACATATTTTGTTTTTAACATTTTCCTTGAAAACGGTGATTTGTATCGAAATTTTAAATTAGATTTTCCGAATTGCAAAATAACGAAAAGAATTTATACAGAGACTTATACCTACACTGAGAATTTTTTTTTTCCTATATACAGGGTTAGTCACGGAAGAGTTATTTTGAAAGTCCGTTTGTTTGCAACCCAAAATACTAACGACAACAGACCACCTTTAATTGTTTAATATCAAAAAGACAGAACCATCGCTAGACAGGCAAAGCAATCGTAAATTTTCTTAAGAGGAAGCTAGACGCTGTTGTAAATTGTATTTCGGGTTGAATACAAACGGACTTTGAAAGTAACTCTCCCATGACTAATCCTGCATATGGTATTAGGCAAAAATAAAACGATTCTGTAGAACCCAAAACAAAAAAAACTCTGCATTTTAAATATCCCAAATATTTTCAAAAACATTTCAGTCAGATTAAGATCCTGTGATTGTTCGCGAGTTATGGATACAAACCGTCTGTTTTCTTATTTTTGTACCTACTTAATCTAAACAAAATTGTAATAAATGAGGGGCGCAATTTACAATTTTCGCCTGGGGCGCTCAAAAGTCTCGGGGCGGCACTGCTGGCCTTAGAAGTGGGCGCGGGCCGTGATTTTGTCGGGTCAAGATGGGTCACGACGTGATAATTTAAATTTTGCGTCGTGATTCGACGTGAGCATGAGGCACTAAAAAATTATCGTGCGTGATCAGGCGTGATTGAAATTTAATCGAGCGTGAGTACAAGTTTTCTTCTATTTTTTTATTTTAAAAATTATCAATTTCCATCTTTTACTTTACATTCTTGTTATTATTATGTCCAAATATTACAGTATTTTTTGCATAAAAATAGCGTTATTGTTGTACCCAAAATTGTATACACAGTTGCTCCGATTTCACTAAAGATATACAAATCTTTAAGCCCGTTTGACACGATCATAATTTTGTTAACAAATTTGTTACCAAATTTATAATGATATTTGTGATGAAATAGAACAACCTATTTGTCCATAAACCTTCGTTTCCAATGAAACAAATCTGTTACCTAACTTATTACCAATTTGTTAACAAATTTGATAACAACTTATGACTGTGTTAAACTGACTTAATTGTACAGAGAAACTATTACGTGACACGAACGTGACCCGCCGGCCGTGAGTGCCAAAATAAAATCGTGAGCGTGAGTGATCGTGAATCAAACATAAAAAGTCGTGCGTGATTGGTCGTGATTACATTTTTAGTTCCGTGAGCGTGCGTGATCGTGAACAAAAAGTTACTCACGCGCCCACCTCTAGCTGGCCTATTAATTTTGCGTATATTGTTGCCTCTCTCATGTTTTTTGAGATACTTACGTATCCTGTTTTAGAGAGTATAGATAAATAAATAGACAAATAAATATTTAATAATAGGTATAATCATGTAAATAAAAACTTTATATTATAAATCAAGTATTGTCCGTGTCCATAAATTTAAATGTTCATCAGCATCCCTCATCTGTGAAAGTGGAAATATGTGGTTCTTTCTCTTTCCACGAAGTCTTGGACTCCAAGCATCCAAGCGTCCACCAATCAGAGAGAGTCGTCATGGTAGCAAAATAAGTAAGCGCATTATCATTAGCTATATGAGTTGTAGTTCTCTCTTACAACAACTTTGAGAACCATTGAGGTGACACCTGGCTAATATCCTAAACACTAATTAAAAGACCTCCGCATATAATATTATTAGCGCGTACTAGTGCGTCTTAGACTATTCCGTAATGAAATACAGTGAAAGATTCTTGTGCCCTGTGTGTTCCCTGGTATCCCTAACCCTGTGCACTTCCCTCGGGATAAAGTTGTCCGGATCCCTCGGCTCAGCGGTTAATTAGCGTCGAGCTGCTTCCATTTATCTTTCTTCCTGTGCTCTTAATCATAGATAGCTGAACTGCTCCGTCGCCGTACCTACAGACGCCTTATTGTTACAAATGCTTTAAACGATGCCTTGTTTTCAATCACCTACCACTAGATTCTATTCATTACGCAAGACGCGCTTAATTGACTTGTTGTTTTATAGCTCAATTAATAAGACTTGCCCATTTTAAATTTGGAAGAAATAGATTAATTTATTTGTCAAACAACAATGTGTCATTTATTGTCACACATATTTACGCAATGCTACAAATAATAAAAAATTTCGCATTAGATGTCATGCTCTGTACCTAGTTGTAAACCTTCGTGTGTAGTTTTCAGTCATATATACATATGTATAACAGAACTCATTATCAAGTAAGACGTTGCAGTTTAATAAAACATGTAATGAGTTATAAGTGAATTTTCAAACAAAAATAAAAGTAACTATGAATTTTTAAATATTACTTCGTAATACAAAGATGTATTAATTGATATTTAATGATTTCGTAGTACTAATCTTAATCATTTATACGAAAGCCATTAGGCACAAAAGTTTGATTCGAAGAATATTTTCGTTTTTGTTATTTGAGTTGGTTTTGTCATGCAGTTATTTATTATTAAAAGAATAAGTTGCGGATATCGCTATTGTTTTTCTACCTTCCGTCACGTTTAGATAAGGTATTGTCTTTCGTCAAAAAATTCGGTGGTAAGTTTTTAATGAATTTTAGGATCCCTAGAATACGATTTTGCTATTTTACGACGATGGATTCTCTCGTATTGCTCTTCGTTACACCCATGTGAAGAGCTGATTTTGGTTATATTTGGTCAACAGGAATTACCCTCATTTGAAGATTTTAACAGTTTCTTGAGAAAACTGTGTTAAATATAATTTCTTCACATTTAATGATATTATAAATATTAAAGAATATTTTATTCTCTACACGATTTGAATGTATTTTATACTTCATATTAAATGGATATAAGGTGCATTCACAAATGAAAATTAGGTTTATGATTTTTGTATAGGTTTAAGTAAGTCATTCATAAATGTAAGTTTAAATTACCTGAAAATTAGTTTTGATATGTACAGACATCTGTGTAAATGCTTCAAAAACAAGATTAAAATATCGCTAGAGAAGTATTCAACAAGACACCTGTGTGCCGTGAAATTGTCATTCGCTTGGCATTATTAGTTATATTTCAGCAATTAAGTTATGACAGTCTCCATGTTCTTTTCATATTTGTTTAAAAAGTCGAATCCACCAAGTGGATACTAAATAAAGATGGCTGTATATATCTATATCATTTCAGACTCGTTCTCATTGGTGAAGTTTGTGACGTCAAACTAAAACATAAACCTAAAGTTTGGACCTTGCAATGTTTAGCTTTATGATTTGGATTTAGAAACCCTAAATTCTGAAGTGTGAATGGAGTCATTACATAATATGTGGCCAAAGTCTTTAAATCTAAAGTATAAACCATAAATCCAAACCTAATTTTCATTTGTGAATGCACCTATAGAGTTAAAAAATTATAAATAAATTAAATATCATATATTAGCCAGCTGTGCTATAAATCTGGAAACAGCTACTATATTAAGAAAATTCTGATTGAAAGGTGTCAGTGTCAGGTGCAGTTGACAGTATGTTTGTGTTGTAATTTTTCTGGAAATATAGAATCTTTTGCCAGAAACTTTCTGTATGGAATTTGTATAAAATACATAAAACTGACGGAAGATAATGTGCTGACCACATCAGATTTTTTTTGAATAACTTTAAACCATAATATGGTATAGTATGTCTAGTATATGAAAGTTGACGTTTATATTATGTAATAGATGTGGTTTCTTTTAAACCCTTGAGAATTGTAGAAATATTCAGGTATGAGAATTTTTACATGAACCCATTTAAATACTGGACTAGGAAATCGCAGAAATACATTACTATGTCTTGCTTAAAGTAGATGGCCGACTACGATACCTGAATATCAAAACATAACAAAATATTTTGACCTTTGAACTATTTAGTTTGGCAATTCTATAAAACAGGATTATTTTAAATTTCTTCTAACAGTAATTCCGACTGGAGGGTTGCTTACATCTGAGACCAACGAACCAGAATTTGCGGTATTATAATTTTTAAATACATCCCTGAATCCTGTTGCCAGTATTCCAGTGGTATGAGTACAATTCTAATCTTTTGTAACGGAGTACATAAGGATCAGCTTCCTTTCAAATCAAATCATGTGGAAACGTTTTTAAAAAATCTGATGTGGACATCACACGACTTCCTTGTAGTATAGATCCAATTATAAAGTTGCACGTATTTGACGTAATTTGACATTAACATCTATTTTTTTATTTTTTTGTTATTTTTTGTCCTAATCCATAGAAAGCTTCATTACAAAAACCAAAAAGTATATAAGTTTTAAATTTACATATCTGGCTTATACAAAAAGCTAATTTAATAATACTTGATGTGCTAGACGCAGAATTTAATTCTCTAAAACTTTTATTTGAAGCATTTATTTCTAAAATTAAAATGAAACCATTTTATTCAAGAAAAACTGTTAACAACTTCAGGTAATATATCACTTCCGTTTAGCCTGTTTTAACCAAAATCTACTTTGTTATTCCAATTGACATAAAAGTCTTATTATATACCAAATTTGAAAAGTTTTGGATTTTATTTTAAAATAGTTTTTCATTAAAATCTATTATAGGCTTCAAATAATGTACCATTTCTGGATATTATGTAATGACCAAAAAGGAGATGCTATAGCAGTCCTAAATACAAAATTTCAACTTTCTACGGCTTACCGTTTTTGAGTTATGTGAGATACATACGTACGTACAGACGTCACAACGAAATTAGTCAAAATGGATTCAGGAATGATCAAAATGGATATTTCCGTTGAAATCTGAAAACCGAAATTTTTCGCGATTACAATACCTCCTTTACTGCGTACAAGGAAGTAAAACACCACATCTATTAAATAATTTAAACGTCAATTTTCATTCTCTAGTCATAGTGTACTTTGTACACAGATATCGGAAATGATGGTGACATATTCGTACCGTGCGAGCGTTTATCTGACGCCACTTCCCTTTTGTGTCATTTAAAATTCTAAATCATTTTAGCATTAATTGGAATCGTACACGGGTTCCCAAATTCGTGTGTACAGATATTTCCAATACCGAAACATCGGAATTAAATAAATGGCTTGTAATAAAATCATGTTACCAAGACTGCCTCTCCAATAACTTTTTCCCTAACATCATACCAACAGTCAAGAAATATCCACTAACTATTATAAATAAACTTTTTGCGTACATTATTTTCTTTGTCTTGTCCGCCAATATCTCTTACGGCATTACAAGTGTTAGAAAAATAGAAAATCCTCTGTCTTCCTCGATCACCACTTGCTAGCAACCCCGCCCTGCTTGGGACAAGACAAATCGAACGTCAAGCACTAATAAGTATCCCAGATAGTCCGGACAAATGCATTTCCTCGACCGAGTGGCCCCGCTTGTAATTTGCAGAGTCCGCGAACTGGTAATCACACGAGGTGCTGCGATACCGACAACCAACATACCGACTGACCGGTACAAAATACAACGCTGGAGTTAGCGTACTCTATGAGTAGATGGACTGATTGATCGTGGTGCAATGATTGTCAGCTTGAGGCAACACACGTTGTAGGTGAGCTGGTGTTTGGACACGAGTCAGAGTTAAAGTAGAATCTAATGGAAGAGCTTGTGTTTTGTGGAAGCGTTGGGTTTAGATTATATTCAATTTATCATAATCTAATGGTTAAACTATTAAATTGTTTTCCTGATACTATAATGTACTCGTACAAGTACATATAATGTAAAGACAGTGCCTTGGCTGCCGGCGCCGGTTCCCATATCTGCACTTACTACCAGCCACATAAAGTTGTCTCCTCTATTTTAAATTATATAAATGCTAATAATTGCTTTATATATTGACATGCATCACAATTATTTTTATTTGCACTAACGTATGGTCTTAAAGTTTTGAGAAAATTTTTAGATACTGATAACCAGGCCCGGATTAACCACTAGGCAAACTAGGCAATTGCCTAGGGCCCGTAATAAATAGAGCGAAATGATTAATGCCTGTAAATCAGAAATGCATCATTAACAATTATTTTGAATTTTATTTTGGAACCAAAATGTAATACATTTTAGCTAAAGCTAACTGAAAATAATATTTATGTAGATTTATAGAACTGAATTATAAGTAGGGAATTATCGTCTACACATTCGTGTGCCATCTGGTATCTGGTGGTGCGACTATGCGAGCACTGTCGTTGCAAATTATCAATACCAGAATTCAACAAAATAATATAGGTAATAGCAACAATCCCAAATTTGGATATTATTTTAAGAATATATCTAACTTTGCCAATAAGCAATGCATGTGGAAAGAGGACATTTTCAGTTCTGAACAACAAATAACAAATAGTATACTATATACTCAGGGACTAAAGTGCATATTCAATCCTGCGGGTGAAGTTTATTTCCCGAGCCGAAGATGAGGGAAATAATCACCTGAGAGATTGAATGCACTTTAGTCCTGTGGTATATACACTATTTTTCGCACTTCCGTATCAAATGAAACCATTTTAGTGTAAAAGAAATTAATCTTACAATTTGCTAATACAAAAGTCAAAAATTTTGTTCAAATTAAACTCAACGCCTACTCAAAATGTAGTGCAGATATGAATAAATAAATCATAGTAACTATATGATGTTATGGAAATATCTTGTTTATTTTTACTTTAGTCCCCCAGGGATTTTTTTCATATTTAATCTCTCTGGGACTGAATTTGAACTTTAGTCCCTGAAATGAGTGATTAGAATCGCTCCTTGTCTCGGGAGTGTGAAAAATTAAATACTTTATGTATGTTGTATATTGAAAATGATGCTTTAAGCGAGTTTTTAAATTATGAAGATTTGATCACTAACTTCACTGAATTAAAGGTACAAAAAAATAATTGTAATTTATATTATTATTTATATTATGAAATTATTTTTATGTAGTTTATTTTAGATTTATAATTTTCTAACTTGTGTTACAATACTATATACAGATTCTATTTCATTTTCGATTATTTTGTATTGTTTAAATTTTGTATGTGCATTATATCATAAAATAACCAAGATTTCAGTATTGTACCTATTTAGTTATTTAAAAAAAATTGAGGGAGGAGGGTAGGGGCCTGACGTAAACTCTTTGCCTAGGGCCCCATATTTCCTTAATCCGGCACTGCTGATAGCTTATTTAAAACTCTTTTACTTTTTAACTAATTATTACAACAATTAAGAATAAGTATAACAATTAATATTTAAATTATTGATAATGGAACATTATCTTCAATGGCCCTTAATTTTCTTCTGAATTGCCCCATCATCCTCTGGACAACATTTGGATCGATTTCTCGAATCTTTTGGTAAATGCAATGTCGTAATTGTTCTTTATTTGCAGTTCTCCATCCCTTGTCGTACACTTTTCTAGTCATTATTGACCAAAATTCTTATATTGGTCGAGTTTGAGATACATTGGGATGATTGTCCAATTTCGGAAGAAAGTCTACGTTGTTTTCGTAATACCAGTGTCTAGTTATTCTGGCGTAATGGTATGAAGCTAGATCAGGCCTAAACATTATATCAACATTGGCGTGCATTTAAAAATTGAAGCAATTTAGAGAGGCAGTTTTGAATATAAAGTTGTGCAGTTAAGGCTTCTCCTCGAATACGACCAATGTACAGCTGCGAGATATATCCGGCTTCCGAAATGGCACAACATACTAAAATTTTAACCTCAAATTTAGAGTTATCTTTAAATTTGACATTGTCTGGGGTGTTTTCCAAATCATTAGTATAAAAACCATCGTTTCCTTTCATCTTCCTGTGCCATGTTTCTATGGATGCTGCTCCATAATCAAATAGATGCTCCTTTCCTTCTCTCTCGTGTGTCCTTCCATGTACCACGACTGGCATCAAGGCATTCTACGACTTTTCATCTTCCAACTGCCCGTACGGATGTTCTGCTGCGATTTCCACTTTATTTAATGTGTAAACATGCTGATTTATTAATCGACGAGATTTTTGTGTAATTTGTATTTCCAGTTTATGTAAACACACATTTAATCGCCTGTACCTATTATTCTCAATTTTCTTATTAGTATTAATATTATTTTATTCATCTATGTATGTATCATTATTTTGCATTTATTTGTATTATTATTGTATTTTACCCTGTAATTGGAGTACTGTTGGGTAATAAACTATTATTATTATTAATATTATTATTATCTCTGAATGGGACAGAGTAAAATATTTCTCGTCATCCATTACAATAAGTTTATTGAGAAAATTGTTGAAAAACCTGGTACCGGTTACCATTTAGTTTTTTCAAGGCACCCAGCGCCGGCAACCAAAAAACTTTTTAATGTAAAACTTGAACAACTTACCATAACACTGTGGAAGGAGCGATCTGGAACAAACAAAAATAATGTCATATTTTTATACTTTTCAAAAAATAAACTTAATATTTAATACATATATAAGGAACTTCACTAATTTTTGATATATTATGTTATTCATACAATGACTCATAAACTAGAGTGTCATAATGACGTAAACTTATGTAATAATACTGGTAACATCACTGTATGGAAATCAAGCATTAAATGAAAAAACTTTTAGGTATACTCAAAATCAAATATGAACTCAGCATCTTTTCATTCTGGCATAAAATTGTAAGCTAAACAGAGGTAAAATGTTAATCCAACGCAATAGGCTACTTGCGTGCCATTTTTTTATTTAATATTTTTGAAGAGACGATAAAAACTTGATACCCATATTTTTTCTTTTGGCAAAATTTTCATTAATAGGCCAGAAAAAAATTAATCAAATTTTAATATTTAAATTACCGCCATGTATGACGTAGAATTACGCCGAAGCAATGAATGGCCGTAAAGCAATAACATCTGTACGTCCAATAGCACCGACATGTGCGGGTAATTTAAACATGACAGATCATCTGTTTGACGTTTGAATAATAATTTGGAGGTCAATATTTTCGTTTGTCATTTTATTCTTCTACGAGTATAAGCTAAGTTAAAAGCCTTCAAAATCCTGCTTGACAAATCGAAATACGTAATAAAAGTAACAGGAACTACGCAAATTGTAAACAATAAAAAATCTGATGTGGACACCACACGACTTCCTTGTACGCAAGACCAATATGAAGATGAAGTATAGACCCAATTATAAAATTGCACGTGTTTGACGTAATTTGACATTTACATCTATTTTTTATTTTTTTGTTATTTTTTGTCCTAATCCATAGCAAGCTTCATTACAAATACCAAAAAGTATATAAGTTTTAAATTTACATATCTCGCTTATACAAAGGGCTAATTTAATAATACTTGATAAGCTAGACGCAAAATTTAATTCTCTAAAACTCTTATTTGAAGTATTTATTTCTAAAATCAGAATGAAACCATTTTATTCAAGAAAAACTGTTAACAACTTCAGGTAATATATCACTTCCGGTTAGCCTGTTTTAACCAAAATCTGCTATGTTATTTCAATTGATATAAAAGTCTTATACACCAAATTTTAAACGTTTTGGATTATATTTTAATATAGTTTTTCATTAAAATCTATTATAGGCTCTAAATAAAGTACCATTTCTGGAAATTATATAATGACCAAAAAGGGAGGTGCACAACTAGATGTTATAGAAGTTCTAAATACAAAATTTCAACTTTATACGGCTTACCGTTTTTGAGTTATGCGAGATACGTACGTACAGACGTCACGACGAAATTAGTCAGTATGGATTCAGGGATGGTCAAAATGGATATTTCCGTTGAAATCTCAAAACCGAAGGTTACATTCTTAAATATGCATCCCTTTCTCCAGTTCAAAATAATGACGTCAAAGAAAATCTTCTTTCTTAATTTATTAAAAAACAAATATTTTTTAAAAATAAAACATATATTTACATACGTTTTCAACTTTACATTAGGTATTTAGTGATACATATCAGATTTACAGTACCACGCAAGTAGCCTATTCGAGTTTGGTCGCACGTCGACTTAAACCAATATTTAAGTCGGTAGTGAATTCGCACATTGTGATCGTTGTATTTTTTCCAACACTGTTTTAATTTGACATTTGTATGTTTTCGTGGAGTTACATTTGAGACTGTTTAATTTAAACACATGAATCGTTTTTGTAAACAATCTGTGTTGTTGCTTGGTATCAAAGCCTGCAATCCTAATCCTCCTGGATCTTCCAACAAGTTGCACCTCGTGGCGTCGCGGCGGAAAGAACAAGGCAATCCATCACCAGGGCCAGGATGGTGACGTCTCGCAAGCCCACTCTCTAACCGCTGACATGTCGTTGATTGCCTCTTATTGGGTAGTTAAGACGGAGCGACTGATACTGTTGTGATATGTACACAGCACCAGAGGCTGTGGCAAAGGCAGAGCTAACGACATGACCTCTGGAGGAGAGCGCCGACGTCGAGGCGTCGAGTAACGCGACGTGCACACGTACAACTAATGGAAGCAGGACTAGATAATTGGATTCCGACTAAGTTTGACAATCGTGCGTATACTTGAGAATAGTTTACATGTCAAGAGATGCTAGGATGTTTGGTACAGAGTGAACTTGTAGTATAGAAATTAATAAATTTATATAATTTTATTTGTAATTAGAAAATGAATAGCATTTTTTACATAAGAAGTCATTCCTCTAAACAGAAATATTTTTACTTATTTCACACGATAGTAAAAAAATATTGTGTGAAACATAGGAAATAGAAATTCGTGGATTTGACTTAATACTGGCCAATACCGGGTGTCAACCTGAAAGTAGCATCTATGCACGATTAAAATTTTTTTAGGGTGCATAAATGCTACCTGAAAGTAGCATCTATGCACGGCTAAAAATTTTTTTAGGGTGCATCCAAATCATAAAGCTAAACATTGGAAGGTCCAAACTTTGGATTTATGATTTAGTTTGACGTCATAAACTTCACCAACGAGAACGAGTCTGAAATGATATAGATACATACACCCATATGTATTTAGTATCCATTTGGTGGATTCGGCTTTTTAAACAAATGCGAAAAGAACATGGAGACTTCATAAATTAATTGCTGAAATATGACCAATAATGCCAAGCGAATGACAGTTTCACGGTGCACAGGTGTCTTGTTTTTGAAGCATTTACATAGATGTCTGTACATATCAAAATTAATTTTCAGGTAATTTAAAGTTACATTTATGAATGACTTACTGTAACCTAAACAAAAACCATAAACCTAATTTTCATTTGTGAATGCACCTTAAGACACCCGGTACCTATGTTATCAATACGTAATTTAGCTCGTGCCATACGTCATGAGCTGTTGCGCAGAAAACAAAACTCTTTCTTTCTCTTTCTCTCTCTCCTATTGCCTGACCTTTCTCTAGCTGTCTCTCTTCTTGATGTGCGCATTTCATAGCTCATGACATTTGGCACTACATCTACCTACGAGTACGTTCTATATTGTAAAAAGAATCCCAAAGATTTCCTGTTCAACGTTAGTTATTTAGCTATTTACTTTTTATATGACTTTGGATAATAGACGTGCATTCCTTTGAAAATCATTTCCTGTCTTTTATATAATTATATCTTGACTTGCTACTGGATAAGATGAATTATGGCATTAATGAATCAACTTAAATCTTTCCTGCTTAATAATATTTTCCTGATTTCAATTTCTTGCAAGACAATTTAAAATGTAATGTACAGGTGTCTCATTTTCGATGTTTTTTAAGGTATCTCGGGTAATATTAATAATAGAGCAGAACCGCTTGCACATTCCAGGGTCAACTTTTCGAGAAAAATAGTCACCACAGGAATTTTAGATCTTCTTTTGTTTCTGAGATACAGGCAAAAACTCGTTTTTCGCTTATTTTGAATATATACCATATCTTATTTATTATGATAGTTTTTACTTCTTTTACTTCTTTTAAATAGAATAAAATGGCGTAATTAGATTTTTTGAAAACTTAATAATTCTCGAGATATAACACAAACTTATGATTTTTTAAATAGGAACCTATATTGAAAATAGTCTCCTCTTTTTGCTTATTTTATAAGCTTTTCAATGATATATAATAAGTCTACATTCTTTTGTTTTAAACATTAATAAAAGACGAATTATTAATTTATTGAGGAGAAAATATTGGAAATTATCAAGAAACAAATGAAAAAATTTATTACAAATCAACATTTGTTTATTTTGATTCAATATCTATTAATTTTGTTCTCAAAAATATTCTTAACCCATTATTTTCGGGTTAGTTAAATTACTATTTATCGACATTACAGTTGGCTTTGACACGATCCGAACAAAATGGTTTAAAATATGCTTTTGAAGTAAATAAATTGAGAAAATGAGTAAAACTGAAACAAGTACTATTAGAAATATACAAATGATGATCTGGAATAGATTTTTTTATTTGTTTCTTAATAATTTCCATTCTTTTCACCCCTATAAATTAATAATTCGTCGTTTATTAATGTTTAAAACTAAATAATAAAGACGTGTTATATATCATTGACAAGCTTATAAAATAAGCAAAAAGACGATACTATTTTCAACATAGGTTCCCATTTAAAAAATCATAAGTTCGTGTTATATCTCGAGAATTATTAAGTTTTCAAAAAATCTAATTACCTACTCCATTTCATTCTATTTGAAATAAATTATTTATATTAGACTGCGTGTCCGATCATTTCCCAATTTTCCATAATAAATAAGATATGATATATTTTCAAAATGAGCGAAAAACGAGAAGATCGAAAATTCATGTGGTGACTATTAAACTTTTCTCGAAAAGTTGACCCTGTAATGTGCAAACGGTTTTGCTCTATCATTAATATTACCCAAGATACCGTAAAAGAAATATCGAAAATGAGACACATGTACATATACCGTACTTAGAAATTGTTTCATACCACGAAGATAACAAATAAAAAGAATGTATAAATAAATATAAATACAAAGCATTATGCCTTACACAACTTCTATATTCGTAGAGGAAAAGCAAGCAGAAATGCGATTGTAAAGTAGTTTTTGTAAGATTTGTGTTAGCTTTATCTGGCCGCGGGCGCGTCGCGAATAAAGCCCAGCGCGGCTTTGCTTCTATCCGCGGAGAATGGCAGGATTGCTCGACCAGGATTCCCGTCCGATTCAATCAAGATATGAAGAATGGGATACGAGTGATCAACAACATACAACGCCAAGCGGATTTTGATATTTGATCTTAAATCTAAATAAATACACATGAAAGGTTATCGTAAATTATCAACAGTAAGTTGGGACTAAAAATATACAATTAAAAAAAATGTGGTATTTAATTAATATATACAGGGTGTAACAGCTAAACGAGCTATCTCAAATAATTTCTATATTATTAAAGATACAATAAAATAATATAATACAATGTTAAAGAAGTCCAAGGGGGGACATCAGAAAGGATGGTATTTCTTGTTTATCCTCATTCGATAGTTTTTTTTTCGAATTCAATCATTTAGGTAATCATTTTATATCCTAACATAACAAAAATATTGAGAAAAATTCAATTGATATTAAAATAAATTTGATTTTTTTTGTAATTATTTTTTAGTAGGCTATGTATGAAAAACAAAAACTGCTATCTGTCAATTTGAATTATTTAGGATAGAAATCAAATAAAACACGATTTATATAGTTAATAGGTCTGTTCATTTCACTTTTTTGCGTCTACGGTTTATTGCCGCCTCCATACAAAGTATATGGGCGCGGTAGTAAACCGTAGACGCAAGGTAGCGAAACGAACAAACCTATTAACGTCATAATGCAGATATGAAGCAAATAACAGACGCGGCTGAATATTGTAAAATCGAGGCGACAGCCGAGATTTTACAATCAACCGAGTCAGTTATTTGCATATCAGCCGTGTGACGTTCAGTATTTTTCATAATAACATAAAATATCTTCTGAAATTTCTATTTTCTATGGCATATTAACAGGTGACAGCTCTTCATGACAATTTCATGATACTGCGATTTTTTTAGGAACACATGATTTTTAATAATTGTACTGTTATAAAAAATAACGGCCGTGGCTGTTTTGATGCATATACTGTTAAAGCACATTTAACAGTATGGTATTAAGAAAAAGTTATTAAGAAATGTAGGTTTCGTTTTAATTTAAGCTCAATTGTTTTTCAGGCATAGCCTTCCAAAAATAAGTATAAACATGAAATTTATTTAAATTTTACTTGAATTTTTCACACTATTTTTATAATATCATTTAAAAAATATAACTTTGTGATGTAACTTGAGAACCATTGGTTTAAAAAAATATTTTTTCTACAGTCTACATACAAAGTAGCCACTTGCGCTCTCTTTTGTCAAAGCAAAATGTCACTCATGCGCGAAAAAGAAAAAACGCTCGCTGTCCAAATTTCTAACTATACAATGAAGATAAATGTTACTAATATACATTGTTTATGGAAACGTTTAGTCAGAAATTAATGGCACTGTAGTTACACACTCAATCCAGTATATTACATAACTAAATAAAATGCCGCACTGCTATGAAAACAAACTAGGGCATTCATTTACAAAAACGAAAGAATAAAATGCTTAGATGATATAGAACCAATAGCTCAAGAAGAATGGAAAATAACTATAAATTAAAATTAAACATAAAATAAATTTTGTGAACAGTTTGGCGCAAACGCTCCCAATGGACATCCATTTTTTCATTGCACTAGTTTAATGTACTTGAAACAAATAAATTTTTGTAATGGTAGAGGACTTTATTGTGGCGACTGTAGAAAAAATTATGTATGTGTTTCAAGCGCAAATGGACCTCTAAATCGACAATGTCCCATTTTGCACTCTTATACACAAATAGCTATGCTCTATTCGGATGTCTCCCTCGAACGTAATATTTTTACGGGGCATAATTGTTCGATTATTTAGTCTCTACTATTGATTTGAAGATAGTCTTGGATTGAAAAGGCTTGAAATGTCAAATAACTTGAAACATAAAAAGTAAATGAGAGAAGACTGTTTTGGTGTAATTCAACAGTGAAATTTCTGTAACTTAAAGTTACCATCAAATATATTAAATATATAAACGAAGACGGATTTGTGAAAAATTGGGAGGCCGTGGGTTCGAATCCCGCTGGGGTCCGTGAATTTTTCACAAATCCGTCTTCGTTTATAAAAAGTAAAGCTTTATTTTGTTCAAGCCCAAGCCATACAAATTTAAAAGCTTGAAATTTCAAGATAAGCTAAGCTTTGAAATAGAAAGAAACAATAATAGATTCAACTTTTTTATTAATATTTTGAAGATGATGAAGGAAGGCATAAATGGTCCAAAACGTGTAGTTAAAAAAGTTCTTTATTACGGACGTTTTGAGCTTAAGGCAAGCCCATGTTCAGCTATCGTTGAAATATACATTAATTTTTAACAATATTCGTAACAAATTACATTACAATTGTTTAATAACGATGAAAAATATGAACTGTCATTTACAAATTTTTTGAATTTTAAACCAGCATTTTAACCATTAAACCGAATCAGTTCGGAGTTGGTGAAATACTGTACTCAGTATTTCACCAGCTATTTTGATTCATTTTATTTAAATATGTACATACTTAAATGGATCCTCTGAACACAAATAATATTTTTAAATTAATAATTACATGAATATAAATATTGTTTCCATTTTTTCATTTTTAAGAATTTCTTTTCTTCGCAAATGCATTAGTACATATTAGAATTAATGTAGAAAATGCACATATTATTGATTATTCAAAACCTGTTGAAATATTTAATATCCTTATAAATTTATAATGCACGTATTTTTATAAATATAATACATGGCATAATTTTTCTTTTTTCCATTTAATTTTCTTTTGTTTATAAATAAATAATAATATACAATTACTTCCCTCCTCTGTAAGAAAAAGAAGAAAAAGAATCTAAATTCCAGTGTATAAAAACTTGTTCGGCTCTATTATTTCAGTTCCTTCGTCGACAATGAATCTTACCAGACAATCATTTTTATATGAATTTTTAATCCACACTTGTAACTTGTAGCACATAATTTAATAAATTTCCTGCCTTACAGACAAATACCTCCGTAATTTTCTACAATTATCAGGAATTTTAAAAAAGTTGTTTCTAACGTAGAAGGTAGAACATCCGAGTGGGTATAATTTTGATTTGCTAATTGTTTCGCGATGCTAATAAGTTCGTTACAAATAATAAAATTGAAATTTAATTTGTAAGATCTCATTTAAATTCAAGAGATAATTACCTTATATACTAGGCAAAAATTATTAAAAATATATGCATATATGAATAGTAATGTTCATATAATCTACTTAGCCATGAAAATAACAAGTTTAAATTGCAATAGGCTACTTAAATTTAAAAAAATATACCGGGTGTTCACTTTTTTTATAGGACATAGGAAATACAATGTTAAAATTTTCATTATGCGATAGTTCGTTCCCTATGAATTTTAGAACAAAAGTGTAAATACAAAAAATGTTCAGAAATAAAAACTGCATCGAACAAGCTTCAATTTATTGACATAATTCGTTCCTGTCATGAGATAAACGTAAAATAAAATTTATTTTAGCTATTTACAGTATGCCATGGAAAACAAAATATTTGTCATTGTCATTAAGTTATTACAAAGAGGAATAATACTTCCTGTTTCATTAAAAAGGTTTATAATTCTGTTAATAATCCCACGTGCAGGATTAGGCCGGGCCTGATATAATGCACTAAATAAATCTCTCACTTGATTTAACGAATTTCCAGCCAAATACCATTTTATCCATTGAATTTTTTTCAGAGATAGTAAATATATCCATAATTACTGATAAATAATTTAAATGAAGGCGATAATTATTAAATCTTTACGACAATAACAAATGTCATCTGTCAAACTCAAACAGTACGACTGTTTGAATTGTATGTTTTGTTTTCCATGGCACACTGTAAATAGCTGAAAATTATAAATTTTATTTTACGTTTATTTCATGACAGGAACAAATTATGTCAATAAATTGAAGCTTGTTCGATGCAGTTTTTATTTCTGAACATTTTTTGTATTTACACTTTTATTCTAAAATTCATAGGGAACGAACTATCGCATAATGAAAATTTTAACATTGTATTTCCTATGTATGGGGTCTCGTGGCCGCGTGCCTGAGTGTCAGGTCGTGAATCTGGGGAACCGGGTTCGATCCCGACCAACGCCAAATATTTCTAATTTTAAATGGCACAAAATTGACCCCTGTGGTGCACCCTCTACGCCAGCAATGAGTGCCCGTGAGGTGACGCCTGGTAAACGCCCACACGGTACAAATATGTCATCATCATTACCGATATCTGCGTACAAAGCAGATTGGCACACCCAGCAATGGATAATATGCCGTGATGATATATTTATTTATTTATTTATTTATTTGTATTTCCTATGTCCTATAAAAAAAGTCAACACCCGGTATATGTTTTTTAATAAATTAAGAAAGAAGATTTTCTTTGACGTCATTATTTTGAACTGGAGAAAGGGATGCTTATTTAAGAATGTAACCTGTAGATGGCGAGAGAATGCGAGTTTTAATTTGAATTTGACATTAGTTCATTTTTCTGTCACTATCTCTCTTCTTTATTATTTACAATTTGCATGGTTTCTGTTACTTTTATTACGTATTTCGATTTGTTCAGCAGGATATTGAAGGATTTTAACTTAGCTTATACTCGTACAAGATTAAAATGACAAACTAAAATATTAACCTCCAAACTATTATTCAAACGTCAAACAGATGATATGTCATGTTTAAATTACCCGCACATGCCGTTGCTATTGGACGTACCGATGTTATTACTTTACGGTCATTCATTGGTTCGGCGTAATTCTACGTCATATACGGCGGTAATTTAAATATTAAAATTTCATTATTTTTTTTCTGGCCAATTAATGAAAATTTTGCCAAAAAAAAAAAAATATGGGTACCAAGTTTTTATCGTCTCTTCCACAATATTAAATAAAAAAATGGCACGCAAGTAGCCCATTATTTATTACTTCAATAATGATGGAATTTTGCTAAATAGAAGAACGGCTACTTTGGTGTCCTTGGGTACCAAATCATTTTTGATATTTCGAGAAAGTGATACAATTTACAATTTTATTTTGAGTTTCTGTCATTGTATATGAATATTATGCATCATAGTATATTGAAATTAATGAAGAAATTATTTAAAATGCTACAAATGTTGGTGCTATACTTCATATCAAGTAAGAAAATAGTGATGGGAATATGGGAACAATTTGATCTGGTTTTATGATTGGATAATACCCCGACATTATCCAATCAAACAACAAGATCAAATTGCTACTATCTTCTCATCACTATTTTCTTACTTGAAAAGAAGTATAATTCAAAAAATCTGAAGTGGCCAGCACATTACCTTCCGTGCGTTCTATGTATTTTGTACAAATGTCATACAGAAAGTTACTTGCAAAAGATTCTATTTCTTATGCATTACCTTCTAGCAAAAGATCATATATTTCCAGCAAAATTATAACACAAACACACAAGCCAATGGTACTTGCCACTGACACCTTTTAATCAGAATTTTCTTAATATAGCAACTGTTTCCAGAGTTGTAGCATAGCTGGCTAATTTATGATTTTTAATTTCTTTATAATTCTTTTACTCATTATCCATTTAATATGAAGTATAAAATTCAGTCAAATCGTATAGAGAATAAAATATTCTTTAATATTTATAATAACATTAAATGTGAAAAAAATATATTTATCATTTTTTTAAGAAAAACTGTTAAAAACTTCAAATGAGGGTACTTCCGTTTGACCAATTATAATCAAAATCTAATCAGCTCTTCATATGGATGTAACGAAGAAGAATATGAAAGAATTATAATTTTTGGAATTGTAGTATTAGAGTTATCGCAGATGAAATTTTTGTCGCACACACACACACGCACACACACACACACACACACACACACACACACACACACACACACACATGTTTGTGTGTGTGTGTGTGTGTGTGTGTGTGTGTGTGTGTGTGCGTGTGTGTGTGTGTGTGTGTGTGCGACAATATATATATATATATATATATATATATATATATATATATATATATATATATATATATATATATATGTATATATATATATATATATATATATATATATATATATATATGTATATATATATATATATATATATATATATATATATATATATATATATATATATATATATATAGACATCATCGTAAAAATAGTAAAATCGTATTCTACGAACCTTAAAACTCACCACCGAATTTTTTGACCAAAGACAATACCTTCCTTACCTGGATAATGGTAAAGTGTATATTTTCATACATAATATAACAAGTGATATGATTATCATCGATGATATTCTCGAGTGAAATGTGCTGCTTCGGTTACACGAGCAATATCTTTGATTATTAATCATATCACGAGCTTATATTTAATGAGAGAATATAATGAATTTTTGTGACACATTGTGTGTGCTGCTAACCTAACTTTTAATATATTGTATTATAAAATGGGTAATTTGACAATTGCCTTATTATTTTCTTCGTTGTTAATATCAACCCAACGATTATCGCACACTTTATACTCAAAATTAACTGTCAACGACAAATAAAGAAAACAAATCCCTTAGTAACGAATATAAATAAGGTGATAACTTTTTTGTTTTTCATCATAGCTGTGATAGACATGTAACTAGGGAGATTCTGAATGTTGATTGGCGGAAAACATGTCACGTGACTCATGAATTATATTCTCTAAAACTATGTCTTCATCTCAATAATATTTTATTCGACAAATGTATAAATTGGCCGATTTGCATTTGTGCTTCAACAAGAAATTATAAGAAAGTTCTTACTTTTGAAACGAAATAAAATAATACAAAGACAACTAGGAAACTACATTCAGTAACAACTTTCAAAAACTACAACAATTAAACAAAACTTGGCAACCAAAAACAATCTAAAACTTCAACACGTTCTACGTATTTTTCCAAGCAAATAATCAAAGAGTTTGTAAAACAAATTTTCCATAACGATGAAGTCGGTAGAACAAAAAACGTTTTCACGCGTCTGAAGGAAAAGAAAGGAAATTAAAAGTGTATAAGGAATAAATGAGGAACTATTAATTCTTTCATTAGGTCATGCCGTCAGAGTGCAGCGAAGTTTGACAGCCGTAACAGAACCAATTTACAAACAAGAAATGAGTCGGGCCGACAGTGCCTCTGGTCTTATTAATGACTTTTATATGTTATATTGAACATGACTCACTTCACTTCATTATTTGTCTCGTAAGATTAATCAGGCGGACGGATTTCACAAAATTAATAAAAGAATAAATAAATAACTTTGTATTAATTGCGTAGTTTACCTTCCGTCGAGTTTAGGTAAGGAAGGTATTGTCTTTTAATAAATTCGATAATGGGTTTTTAATAAATAAGCACGTTTTAGAATCCCTTACTATTTTACTATTTTTACGATGATGTCTGTATGTCTGTGTATGTAGGTGTGAGTATGTGTGTATGTGTGTGTGTGCGTGTGTGTGTTTGTGCGTGTGCGCGTGTGTGCGTGTGTGTGTGCGTGTGTGCGTATGCGTGTGTGTGTGATTGTGTGTGTGTGATTGTGTGTGTGAGTGATTGTGTGTGTGTGTGTGTGTGTGTGTGTGTGTGTGTGTGTGTGCGTGTGTGAAGAGCTGATTAGATTTTGGTTATAATTTGAAGATTATAACACTTTTCTTGAAAAAACGCTATTAAATATAATTTTTCCATATTAAGGGCCGGTTTATCAATGCAAGGATAAAAGTGCCAGATAACAATCTAACAGTTAACGTTAACTGTCAGATAACTTTACACGATTGTTTATCAATACGAAGTTATCTGCCAGTTAACAAACTTACATTTAATTATATATTGGTAACACTGAAATTGTAAAACCTTTAATGATTGGCTTAGGACTCATGTGTCAAATTTCAAAATATTTTGACAGATCAAGAATACAGACCAGACAGATCTTTATAGGATAGATTTTACTGTTAATTATTTGAGAATAATGAGGTACTTTGTATATTATTGTATGAATTGTACATCAAAATATAGGATTGTTATATTTTTTAACTGATAGGTAAATATATTAAAAATATTTATATAGATAAAATGACAATATATATTTTAGGAACCACAATATGCATTCAAAAAGATATCAACACAAATGGAAAATTTGAACGAAGGCGCAACATCAAATTATTTATATCTGTATATTCAACATTCCTCATTGTTGTACTTGCCCAAATTTTATAATTATGAATCAATGTTGCAATCATTCTTACTGATTATTTCATTTTATAATGTATATTAATTTATTGCTTCCAACAAATATTATTATTGTTGTAATCGATATGTTTTATTTAACTTGAACGTTGCATTATACAACAATTTTATTCACTATTGTAATGATTTATATGATTATAATACGTTTTTATTTTTGTATGTAACACCTTTATTCATTTTATCAATATGTTTAACCGTTATCCAGTGCTTATGAATGGGGAAATAGAAATTTCCAACTATCCAACTGGTTGATTATATCTTCTTCTTCATTGAACTCAACGCTTTCCTTCTTTGAAATTCTGGAAATCTATATCTTTCTGGTCTCTCTTTCTTGTATAATGTCCATAGTTAAAACTATAATAGGTAATACAAGGGTTAAAGCATTTTACATAAGGGATATAGAATCGATTTAAAAAATTCTGCAACTATACATTTTAGGTTAAAATTGTAATATTTGAATGGAATTAATACAAAATATCAATATAATATACTTACCATATTTTAATTAATTAATAGTCTATTGTATTTATTAATTTTTGAGGGTAAAATTTTCTACTTATATTTTAACTGCCAGATAATAGATTTATCTGCCAGTTGAAGTGACGGATAAATTTTGGCCGATTTTATCTGACAGTTTACGTTAACTTTTGTTTGATAAACGCTTTCTATGTTTTAACTGGCAGTTAAAAAGTTATCTGCCAGTTAAATTATTTATCCTTGCATTGATAAACCGGCCCTTAATATTATAAATATTAAAGAATATTTTATTCTCTATACGATTTGAATACATTTTATATTTCATATTCAATGGATATAAAGTTAAAAACTCTAATGTGGCCAGAACATTACCTTCTGTCAATTCTATGCATTTTGTACAAATTGCATACAAAAAGTTCCTTGGAAAAGATTCTATTTCTTGTACATTACCTTCCGGCAGTTGTATGTTATACAAATTCCATACAGAAAGTTTCTATCAAAAATTCTGTATTTCCAGTAACATTATAAGAAACATATTATGTCAATTGTACTTGACACTGACACTGACATCTTTCAGTCAGAATTTTCTTAATATAGCAGCAATTTCCATAGCTGGTTACTTTAGGAAATTTAATTCTTTTATAATTTTTTAACTCTATATCCATTTAATATGAACTATAAAATGCAGTCAAATCGTATAGGGAATAAAATAATCTTTAATGTTTATAATATCATTAAATGTGAAAAAAAGAAATTAAACATAGTTTTTTCAAGAAAAACTGTTAAAATATTTAAATGAGGGTGTCCGGTTGACCAATTGTAACTAAAATCTAAACAGCTCTTCATATGGATGTAACGAAGAATAATACAAAAGAATTATAATTTTAGAAATTATACACACACACACACACACACACACACACACACACACACATATATATATATATATATATATATATATATATATATATATATATATATATATATATATATATACATACAGACATCATCGTAAAAATAGTGAAATCGTATTCTAGAGACCCTAAAACATACTTATTTTTTAACCAAAAACAATAACTTCTTTACCTAAGGGTGACAAAAGGTAAAAATATAAAGAAATGGTAGCTATAGAGTGGAGGAGATATCTGATAGATTTCAGTCTACAGTAGATTTTAAAGTTACAAAATCAGACCCCTGTTCATGACGTTTTTTCAGTATGATTCAATGAATCAGACAAAAAGTAAATTTACAACAAAAATGTCAGACAACTTTTTGGAACTCTTAGCAAATCTGCTTCAATTTTAGAGTAATATTAAAGTTGTAATAGTATAGAATCCATTAGAAAATATAGTTTACTACGCTGATAAAAATCTAAAAAAGCAATTTTATTTCACACAGCATATTACGAAAAGTGCAGCATAATGGAAAGACATGTCCTGAAATTTTATTAAAAAATATATCCATAATAAAATACACAAAAAGGGTGAAATTTGCATGGAAACAACATAATTCCTCGCCGCGTACACGTTGCATACATTACTGCAGTTTTTTCCATCGCGGAAAATGGAAAATGACCGCGGCTGCCTGCTGACGTAACAACCATGCAGCATCGAGATGATTTGAGTAATTAGATTGCAGCGTGTTCTGCATCACCTGATTGCTATCCGGATATCTCCTACCTGTCACGAGATCCAAAATCGTGATCCATCAGTATTTGTTTGCCAATCGTTCGTCGCTTGATGAAAACGTCAGTTACAATCAAAATATAGACAGCTGTGCAATCCATTAGTCATTACTTTTCTACATTGGTTTGGATTGGTAATAAGCCAATCTGAAGTAAAGTTCTGATTTGTATGGTAATACGAAATGTTGTATGGAAATTATTTATATTGAATACAAAATAATGGGGTCTCGTATACTAAAAATGAACAAGCAGAAGACTCACGTCATCGACCTGAAAAAAACCTTATAAAATGAAATGTAACTTATAGAAATTATTGGGTGTTATTTATTTTTTAAAAAGAAGGAATAAAAAATACTAGTACTAAGAAACGTATATATTAATGAAATTTACCTTCATATTAAAGTCAATCTTTATTACTTTTAAGGAATATAAAATTATTTGAAATAATTGTAGTTAATTTTCGTATCATAACGATAGCACTACTGACGATGTCCATGTTTACATTGAATTTAAATTCGATCAAATATCGATCCTGTCCGTGTCACTTGATTGTCAGTGATTGTCAACTCATCTCATCCAGGCACGAGTGACTTGAATTCATATAAATAGTTGTAAATATCAAAGTAGTTATGTATTATTGCTTTATAAAAAATATATACAACTGTCAATTTGCTGACAATACAATAGGTACGTTCTATTAGTGTCAGAAATCTTCCTACTTCTTCTAGTAGAACACCAATGGTCGTTCTTTTGCGTTATAAAAATCGAAACATTCCTACGAATCATTCCAACTTCAGAGTTGGAAGTGTTGCTAGGAAGATATATAGAGTGGAGACAAATTCAAAATTTTACTAGCCGACTGTCGCGCGTACATTTCTGTCACATTTGTGAATGTTTAGAGTAGACTGTGCTCAACAAAAATACCTTCTTTACGTTTTTATTATTTAATATATTTTGATATAATTATAATCTCTGTAATATTTGCATGACAACATTTTAAAGATCTATAAACATACAAAATTATCTTTAGTTGTTAACTAACAATAACACAACCACTGTTCTATTGTATTTATTACCTTCCGTCACCTTTAGGTAAGGAAGGTATTGTCTTTGGTCAAAAAATTCGGTGGTGAGTTTTTGATGAATAAGCACGTTTTAGGGTCCCTAGAATACGATTTTACTATTTTTACGATGATGTCTGTATGTGTGTGTGTGTGTGTGTGTGTGTGTGGATGTGTGTGTGTAACAAAATTTTCGTCTACGATAACTCTAATACTACGATTCCAAAAATTATAATTCTTTCGTATTCCTCTTCGTTGCATCCATATGAAGAGCTGATTAGATTTTGGTTATAATTGGTCAACCGGAAATACCCTTATTTGCAGATTTTTACAGTTTTTCTTGAAAAAACGATGTTAAATATCATTTTTTCACATTTAATGTTATTATAAAGATGAAAGAACATTGTATTCTCTATACGATTTGACTGCATTTTATACTTCATATTAAATGGATATAGAGTTATAAATTTATAAAGAAATTAAATTTCATAAATTAGCCAGCTATGCTAGAAACAGCTACTATATTAAGAAAATTCTGATTGAAAGATGTCAGTGTCAAGTGCTATGACATATTCGTAGTATATTTGTGTCAGGATCTTTTTGCTCGAAATTTTCTGTATGGAATTTTTATAAAATACATACTACTATCGAAAGGTAATGTACATACAAGAAATTTATAATCTTTTGCAAGGAACTTTCTGTGTGGATTTTATAGAAAATACATATGCATTTACGAAAATTCTACCGGTAGATACCGCATCTACCGACTGTGTTCGAAAACACTACCGGATTCATGAAGAATCTAATCTCAAGAATAGGTAGTGATGCAAAGCGAAGCGTGCGCGGTAAAAGTGGAAATGTGTTCAAAATAGGACTCTGCTCAGTTTGTTAACTACGTCAAATTTCTAACCTGTTTAAAATTTTCAATTTTTTTCATCGGTTATGGATCTATCCTGTTTACCACTCGCGTTCTTAAAATAACGATTCTGGTAGCTATAACCTGATAAACAGCTATTTACTGGTAACAGTTTACCGGTAGAATTTTTGTAAATACCTCATATAACTGACGGAAGGTAATGTGCTGGCCACATCAGATTTTTTTTTTACTTGACAGCACTTGACAGTTATTTGCTACTGAGCGTTCTATTGCTTTAAAAATATTCTTATTCTAGTAGGAATAATTCTGATGCCGATAGAACGTATCTAATATATCAATATAATATACCGTTCTAGTTTATCTAACTATTGTACTAATTACAACAGTTTCTTCTGAGTTAAGTATTTGTGAGTTGTGTCTTGTGCTACAGTATTACTGCAGTGCCCAATTACCGGATAGGCTGACTAGGCTGCAGCCTAGGGCGCACAGATTTTGGGGGCGCACAATTTTCTCATTTTATTATAGTTTTTGGGGCGCTTTGATTTGATTAGAGGTGAGACGACCTAAACCACATCCTGAGTATTATTGGTTTGTTTTAATAAGTATTACACGATAATTCATCTGCATTTATTGTATACAGTAACTTATGCAACACGCATTGCATTTTCTAGAATAAATTAGTACCCCATGTAAACTTAGTAATAAGTGACGTCATTATCTAGTAATATTTATTGATGACGTGAGTCTTCTGCTTGTTCATTTTTAGTATAGCCGCGTGCCTGAATGTTAGATCGCGAATCTGGAGTACCAGGTTCGATCCCGACTGACGCCAAATATTTCAAATTTTAAATGGTACAAAATTGAACGCCGTGGTGTATTCTCCACGCCCGGCAATGAGTGCTTGTGAGGTGACGCCTGGTAAACGCCCGCACGGTACAAATATGTCATCATCATTACCGACATCTGATGTTTACACAATAGGTTGGCACATCCAGCAATGGGTAATATGCCGGGATGATATATTTATTTTATTTATTTATAACGGATAGATGTTAAAATCATTCACTGATATCGTGATATCCAGAAACTTTCTTCTTTGCACTCATCCAAGTTCTCCGGAACTTTCAATGTGTAGTGCATCTTGTAATATTTAACTAATATATTATAAAATATAATATAAAACTAAATATGATGAAATGGTTTATAGAAATCACACATATTATTAGACAATTATATTTCTGCTACGGTACCTTCGCTTGTATTTTGACTTTTTACCTTCCGGCACCTTTAGGTAAGGAAGGTATTGTCTTTGGTCAAAAAATTTAGTGGTTTGATGAATAAGCACGTTTTAGGGTCCCTAGAATACAATTTTACTATTTTTACGATGATGTCTGAATGTGTGTGTGTGTGTGTGTGTGTGTGTGTGTGTGTGTGTGTGTGTGTGTGTGTATGTGTATATATATATATATATATATATATATATATATATATATATATGTGTGTGTGTCTGATATATATATATATATATATATATATATATATATATATATATGTGTGTGTGTGTGTGTGTGTGTGTGTGTGTGTGTGTGTGTGTGTGTGTGTGTGTGTGTGTGTGTGTGTGACAAAATTTTCGCCTGCGATAACTCTAATACTACAGTTCCAAAACTTATAATTTTTCGTATTCCTCTTCGTTACATCCATGTGAAGAACTGATTAGATTTTGGTTATAATTGGTCAACCGAAAGTACCCTCATTTGAAGATTTTAACAGTTTTTCTTGAAAAAACGATGTTAAATATCAATTCAATATTAAAGAATATTTTATTCTCTATACGATTTGAATGCATTTTATACTTCATATTAAATGGATATAGAGTTAAAAAATTATAAAGAAATTAAATATCACATCTGCTATAACTTTGGAAACAGCTGCTATATTAAGAAAATTCTGATTGAAAGGTGTCAGTGTAAAGTGCGGTTGACAATATTTTTGTGTTATAATTTTACTGGAAATATAGGATCTTTTGTTAGAAACTTTCTGTATGGAATCTGTATAAAATACAATATAATACAACTGCCTTAAGGTAATATTAAAAAAATAGAATCTTTTGCAAGGAACTTTCTGTATGACATTTATACAAAATACATAGAACTGACGGAAGGTAATGTGCTGGCCACATCAGATTTTTCAAATAATGTTTAAATAAATAAAACTACTTATATATAATATAGTTTTGCGAATTCAAATTTCTTATAGCCACACTATTCCCATCTTTAGGATTCTACTGAGCAATTCAGGCAAACCTTATTCAGTGTACCATTTAGCAGTAGTAACTGTTTTCTGTCCATCTAACTTAATTGCATTATCCAGTCCCATAATTCTTAAAAATCCTGCCTGTACTTTTTTCATGACTCTCTGATTTTTAGTTATTTTTGGTGTATATTATTTTAAATTCTAAATTTATAGAGGTATTAAATTTTTTTTATTCTGTGTACCTCTGTTTGAAATTATTTTTACTTCGGTCTGCAAATAGCTACTTGTTTCAACCCTTAGTAGGTATACAAATACATAATTATTTGAGAAAAAAAAACAAAACTATGCAATATTTATCTGCATTTAGATATCTGTGTATGAATTATTTACCATGAACGAAAAACTGAAATCAATTCGCATGATAGTGTTTAGAACCAGATCAATACCTGTATAAATTCTTTCATTGTATTCATTATATTTTAATAATTTATTCTCGTGTTTGATTGTTTACAGGTGAGTATACCTAGTAGTAGACTGCAGTAGACTCGAAGTAGATACAGACAAGCTAGTGCGGTGTCGATGTAAAAACTTTGGTTTCTGTGATGTGACGTGCGATGGATCATTTTTCAAGCGCACGACGCGCGGCTTGTAATGTTTTGATGCGGGCCTTCACGGGGCTGATTTCCGAACAGAAAACAGAACCGAATTTAGGGCAGCAATTTCAAGACCAATCATTTATTATCTTGTATGAAATGTGTTATTTAAAGTCGAAGATAATTTATAGAACTGATATCGCATCGTAATTCGAGTAGCTTATTACTTCGCAAGCGCAAGTCAGTTGAGCATAAGTCCAGAGCTACCATCTACGGTTAACTTTCAAAAACAGTACCATTAGTAAGAAGTCGAACAATTTGGTTTTAAATAATATTTAGATTTATTTTTCATAAAATATTCAACTAAGGCCCGGTATTTTCACTTCCGAATAAAGTTTCGAATAAGTATTCGTTAAATAAATTTATTCTATATATTTATCCAACGAATAATTCCATTGCGTCTTTTCACACATTTTACATAAACAAATAGCTATTTGTCGAATAACTTTAACGTTCGTGAATTGCTAGCCTTGCAGAGTGAATTTGTGTCAGTAGAGAAAGATGGAGTTTGGCGTAGCCACGTTAAGCAGACAAGGATGAAATGTGTCAACTACTTTTGAATCCGTAGTTGTCAAAATTTTGTTTGACATCTTTAATGTCAATGTGATCTATATTATGCAGTTTTAACCCCGGGAGACTGTAATTTAACAAGTGTACCATCTAATTCAGCACTCATATGCGGTAAGCGGGATATGTATATTGTAAAATTGTTCTTGTACTTTTTGTATATTTGTTTCAGTTCAAAGTAAATGTTTGTCAATGTATTCAACAAAAGTATCCAAAATTCGAAAATATGTTGCCAGCGTCAAATGACAGGATCTTTATAATGATTTACCTATTTACTGGTTGAGATCAAATGCGATCCCCAATATGTGATCCTAAATTGTTTTCATAATCGGAACCTGTCAAAAATTATTTCATTTATGTGGTTATGTTGCTGTCTGATGGTATGTGATCGATTTCTCACGTTATTTATTAATTCATAGTTGAAAATATCATCATAATATTTAATATATCCATTTTGTTAATAAATCTGCACTATGTGGAAATGAAATGAACTTACGAATAAACGGTTATTCGCTACCCAAGTACCGAATAATTTATCTCGCGATTAACAGATGTTATTCTTTCGAATAAATTTATTTGCAAGTGAAAAGACGACAAAAATATTTATCCGAAGGATAAATTTATCTAAACCTTTATTCGCAAGTGAAAATACCGGCCCTAAATAAAAAATTATAGAATATACAAATAACGAAAAATATGGAATTAATCATTCTTCAATTTCGTGGAAATTTACTGTCCGCAGGACATAATGAAAGTCGCAACAGGCCGTACTTTGTGCAGCCCTGTTTTAGTGTATTGTTTAACCATGTCGTAACTCTGTTCAGTATGGAACTGTCAACATAGTTCGTATACATTAGCGTGTATTTTAGCATTTATGTGTTTGGTGTTGATTTATATGATTTTTCAATATTGCCATAAAAAAATCTGGTGTGGCCAACATAATACCTCCCGCCATTTACAGCCCGAGTCACAAAAACATTAAACTGATAGTTATTTTTGGATTAGCGAATTTTATTCTAATTTTGGCAGTTTATTTCTTAAAATATACTTTAATCTAATCCAAGTAACTACCTTTTTTGATAATAAAATGAAGATTAAATACCGGAATAGAATAGAATTCACTAATCCAAAAATAAGAATTAGATACATACCTACATATTTGCTTATGCTGGAAACTGTATTGATTTCCTTTCCTATTGTTCTATTTACTTTTTTCTTTTTAAAACGTTACTATTAATAATTTGAAATGATTAGTTCTCTGACAGTGACATTTATCTGTAAGTTACATACATTTGAGATATGAACTGTGTAACCAAGGAGTTTTGTTTGTTTAAAGCGTACGGTCCGGGATTTAAATTATAGATAATTTTATAAATTTATCCATAAAATATGTACAAAAAGTATTAATGCAAATCTATAGAAAATTTAATTTTTATAATAACATTAAATTGAAAAAATAACATTTAAAGGTATTTCTCGAAGAAAAACTATTTTGAGCTTCAAGTGCCATTTCCGGTTATCCGATTTAGAGCCGCTATTTCCATCTTCTGATAAAGTGCTGGATAACTTATCTGTCGGATAAATGAACAATATCGCATCAAAAAATGACATTCAATATAATTTATATATATGCTTTTATTTCGATGCGATATTTTATCATTTATCTGACGGATAGTTATCCTGAACTTTACCCGGAGATGGAAATACCGGCCCTTACACCAAAATCTAATGGGCTCTTTAGTAAAAGGTCGAAATATATTGTTTCAAATTTTTCTGAATGATAGTATTTGAAAGTGGAGGATTCACACATACATACATACACACATACATACACACATAAACACATACACACAGACATCATCGTGAAAATGTTAAAGTTGGATTCTATACTGTATTTCACATAAGAATAGACTTGGTGGCGCTGTTGTGTCAGTCTGTTTTACACACATAAAACTTATAAATTAGTTTTGTTTCGTGTATGACATACTTGACAGCTCGAAACGTCAAAATTTGATAATTTTTAATTATTTAGTAAATAAACAGTTACTTAAAGTTGTTAAATAGATAATAAAATCAAAATGGAATATATAACCTTCTTTATATATTGCTATTGTAAACTTGGTTTGCGTTTAGACCAATCAGAAAGCTGGAATCTGGAATCGTAAGCCCTATCTTACTTCTAAGTCTATTCTTATCTGAAATACAGTATAATGTAGCGGGAGGTAAAAATATCTAAAATGGCTAGAATAATGGTCTTGTTTACATGTGCATGACGCAAAAATTTAGTTCCCTAGTAGGTGTCAGCACCGCCAGCATAAATTAAAGAGTACTACCTATTAACGAATTATTATTGCACAATGCCAAAAATAAAATACAAGTATTTTTTATTGTGTTAAATTCTATTTGTAAATAAAAGCATCTAAAACCATTCCTGCGTAACATTCGACGACCTCGTCACAATGAAAACTCCCGCTAGACAACCAAAAGAAGCAGAAAAGGATGGAAACTCCTGGAAAAAGACAAAGCGAGACGACTGGAGAAAAACGCCGTGGAAGAAAGAGATGCAAAGAAGAAGAGCGATGTCTACAGGCAGGAAGCGCCCGTGTTAAAAGAGCTCGCGGGTAGCGACAAAAACCCCAAGAAAAATAGTCTTTATAAAAATGATAAAAGCATCGTCTTTGCATGTAACATGACAAACACCGTCCCCGAGTGAGTGACTGAGATATTTCCCCTGTAGACGCCCCGCGTCTATTGTTGACGACTTTGTTAGCGACTCGCGACTGCAACGTGACGGTGCCGCGTCAGCGTCACCAAGAAACGTCGCCGACACTTGTAAATAGCTGAATGCGTGCTCTACATATGCATATATTTATATGTCAGCGTACGCCATTCCGAGCTTTTAGCGGGAAATATGAATAATGAATATGTCTACATTTTTATTTTATCAATTTACTCGTTCCTAAACTTTATATGTTACCTAAGTAGTAAAGTAGATATAAAACTATAACACTACATTCAGTAAGATTGAATTGATTTGAATTAAATTGTCTAAATTTAAAGTGTCAGTGAAGCAAATTAGCATGACTCATGGTTCATAAGCCCCCAAACAAATATGGAATACTTTCAAACTAATTTCTGACAGACTTAAAAACTGCCAAAGCTGTTAAACTATTTACTGGGGGATTTAAATATATTAAATTTAATTTCAGGCTGACTTAAAAACTGTGATTAATATATCATGATTCGAAAAAAAAAGCTCTCTGGTTAATTCAATATTTTCACTCAGTCACAACAAAACTGTAAAATATTGATTCTCAGGGCTCAGTATCACTTTTTAAGACTTTAGTTAAATCACTTTAAGGCTTTATCTTTATTTTAAAGTGATGCCACATTGCTCGCTAGAATATTAAAGTTATATTATCGAAACGAACACAACTTTAATTTTAATGTAAAGTGCTAAATTGAAAATAAATTCCATTAGGAAAACAGCTGACATAACTTTCGTAAGTTAATTTTAATTGACTGATTTAAAATTTTGTTTTTATTGCCTACCTGATTTTCTTTAATTCTACATTATTCTAGCGTAACCCTCCTAGCACCGTAATGAGCCTGTTTCACATTTTTCAAAAAGAATTTTAAATTGAAGTTTATGCAATATTTTTCTTAGTAATAATTTTTATTTTAATAATTTGTTGTTATTTTCGTAAATAATTAAATGAAAAGATTGGCTCCAAAAATAGTCATAAAAAACAACCCCCCAGTTTGTAAATAAAAGTAGGCGATATATGTATTTTGTCGTCACATTCTGTTTTAGATCAGCTAATAGGGCTGTTGCAAGAATTTTTATATGCCTTCTAAGTATTAAATTTAAAAAGATATCATTATTTAAAAAACCTCAAATTTGAAAATATCACCAAATATCCATTAGATATTTTACAATTATTAATTTTTGAAATTTGGATAATATTTTGAAAAACTCACGTGATCTGAAACAGAATGTGACGTCACAGCACATACATCTTCATCGGCTCCAATTGGTCCCTTGAAGTGTCAATTCTTTGTGTTTTGTTATGTGTTATGATATATTGTCAAAGTTGTCAAACAAGTGTCTCGTATTGTGCCTTCTTGCAAAAATGATGCTAGGAGGAAACCTACTATTCAATTTATAAATATGCCAAAAGGTGCGAAGAAAAGGAAATTGTGGCCACTATCCAGCTTTCGACTTTCGGTAAACTGTCCGACTGGAAAATGTCAACGTTGATTGTCAAATTAGAAGTTTGTTATTAACATGTGACAAACTGTCGCCTACGTTTATTTATCTAAACAACAAAAATATACGAAGGTGATGGAAAAACTGTTTTTCTATTGGGTGTGAATGACGTAATGTATGTGCTTCTACGACACAGGAGTGGGGGGTTGTTTTTCATGACTGTATTTGGTGCCAATCTTTTTATTTAATTATTTACGAAAATAACAACAAATTATTAAAAAAAAAAATTATTAATAAGAAAAATATTGCATAAACTTTCATTTAAAATACTTTTTGAAAAATTGAAACAGGCTTCTTTTTTACAAATTTCAAAAATTAATTATTATTTTGATTAAAAATTCCACACATGATATGAAAATTCTTCATTTTAAAATAAACAAAAAGTTGTTTTTCCATACGGCTCGTAATGATTTGGTTTTTTCCTGTCGTTGGGGCCGTCGAAAATGCCGCATGTGCTTCCATCCACGTCCACGTTCACATCCATATCCTGGATCCAGGCGAGCCTTGGAGAATGCAAACCGCGACGGATACGTCAATGATTGCCATTCACGTACGCCGAGCGCGTCAAAAATAAAACGCTAAAATCGCCGCGGCAAGCTGCATTTTTTACATCGCCTGAATATGAATGAGACCTTTTCAATTAAATAACAATTTTGCTTTTTCCCGCTTGCTATGGTCCTGGCTGTTAGTAAGCATCGTGAATCAATTTGCGAACTGAAATTGTATCACTAGTGTTACAAATAAAAGTTTCATTCATCGTAATTGCTTTCAATCATTCAAATACTCGTATAATATAAGCTGCGTTCTTAACATGGTTTCTTGGTTATTCCTAATAATATCGGCAGCCTGCTGTATTGTTTGGCGTAATTCTTCTACGGTGTGCATTTCAGTTGCATAAACAATCTGTTTCATGTGACCCCAAAGACAAAAATCTAATGGAGTCAGGACCGTCGAACGATGTTCAAATGTTACCAAACAAAAGAAGCGATCATGGCAACTAGATCAGTATTTCAGAAATCCGTTAAACTCAAATTTTAAATAACAATAACTTGTTAAAGGTTAAATAAGCTCTGAAATTCATCCCTGAAATATTTGGGACACCCGTATTTCGGAAACTAATGAAGATCGGATTCATGTTCATTAAAATTATTTTTACTCATTTTCTACTATATTGGCGACTAAAACTACCAATGGCGACGCTAGTGTTGTAGTATACACGTGCTCTGAAAATGGTATTGTGCTATAAGATCGCATACAGAAACATTGTATAACCAACATTCGTTTTGAAGTATACTAACAAATTCATTAAACTTTTTTATAAATAGTGTTAGTAATAATTTTGTGTAAATTATAATGTATTTAAACAAGTGCTCTAACGTCACATCCTGATGAGATTAGAAGAACTTTAAATTTACAATTGATTATTTACAAAATGCTCTTGTATAGTTAGCCATAGAGGCCAGTGCAAACACATTACAGCTGTCTTAATATTTTGTACAAGATAGTAAAATAGTACCATATATTATTCATGGATGTTAAATAAATATGTATTTACTTTACTTAAAAATTAAAATGGAACTAATGTCAAATATCTTTCAAATTGTTTTAATTACAAGTGTAAGAAATATATTGAATGCTACACATAAAGTGAAAAGTGTATTATTTTACTCATGAATTGGTCAGAAAATAATACAATACTTTTCATTTTTGTTATCATCTTATGATTCGTCAATTGTTTTCCAGTTCGTATTTTCCTAATCCATCCCTCTCTTTTGTCGATAGACTCCATTTTACCAAATTTATTTTGGATGTCACTCTTCCTCTCATCAATTTTTGGGACAGATAATTCCGAGAATGTCAGCCATAAACGCTGCAATTGACGTTGTTAATATTTTTTCGTTCTTTGCTCATATTGCAAAGCAATTTATATGTACTTTAAATCAAAAGACAAACAAGAAACCGGCAAGGGATCCAATGCACTATATATGTTTACTGAAACAGAATACCATTTTCAAGAGTTGCAAATATCCGCTTGAGGGATTCACGTTAATTTTAGTCGCCAATACCCTTAAAATTTGTGACATAGGTTTTAAACACAACCTGTATTTAATAAGTTAAAACCTTACATATTATTAACCGATTATGAATAAATAGTATATTAAGTATTAAGAACGGTAAGGACAGTTTACCGATCGAAGACAATGTTTGGGGACTGAGCAAAGCGAAGATCGCAATTTTGTCTGAAATCGGTAATACCTTAACGTTCGTGATGCTTATACTATTTTTTGCACGATCGACGCACAAAATTTAAAAGTAAAAAAGATTTGAAAATTATTTTGACATATTAAAAAAAATTATTTGTCTTTTATGAAGTAAACTTTATTTTTTGTTTTTATTTATTTATCGTCTCGCCTACTGGACGGTAAGTGAAACACATCACTTACCGACGTGAGTCACATCACTTACCGTTCAATAATTTGAATATAAGACCTACTGTCTTGGAAACACTATCGGTAAATAAAAAAAATAATCTGATCGTGCAAAAAAAGTTTTTTGTCTCTTGCATTATTAATTTTATAAGGCTGTTTTGATAAATTCTAACTAAACATACTTAATCATGTACCCATGTTTAGTTTGTTAACAAGCACCAATGAAATAGTATTTTTCATTTTGATTATCAAAAACACAAATATAATTTGCTAGTTTAACAAAAAAAAGAAATTTAATTACCAACTTTAGACATAAACAGGTAGTAATTTTCATAGTACGTACATATATTTTGTTATGCAATTTTTTAATGTTCCTATATAATTATTATCTGTCAATGTCAAGATAATGTCCGTCACCGTGTATTTACCTTTAATTAAGGTAATGAAACACATTACAGTTGTCATTACTTTGCTGAAAGATGGAAGGCTGGGCGAGGGTTTTTCAGCAAGCTGAAACTGAAGTTGTGGAGCAACACAGTAGAGTAGAGCATTGATTTGAGCGACAGCAGACAAGCTGTCACGCCGAGGACGAAAGAGTTTTAAGTACTTCGCGAAAGTTGAGGACTCAGTTGCCTGTACTTGGGATATACCAACAACCGCATTACCGAACTAAAGCGGATGGAAGCTTGCGTTATATATATATATATATATATATATATATATATATATATATATATATATATATATATATATATATATATATATATTCTGTCCCATTTTTTAATACAAGTTGCTAACTTCATTTACATGTTACCAGCTTAAAATATTGATGTTTGATGCTTGATGAGCTTGAAAATAATAAGGTTATAAAATATTTTCTAATTCTACGCATTTTTGATAAGTTATGATAAATAATTACTTATAAATAAACTAATATACTCGTAATAAATCTTTAATTTACTTACTGTCAGAATAATTTGTTGATTATGTTTTATTAGTTTTAAGGATCGACCGATATGATTTTTTGTGGCCGATACCGATATCGGCCGATACCGATATATCGGCCATAAAATTTTGTCGTAAATTTTTTGCTGTATAAATGAGGTAAAAGGGATTTATAATGATATACTGTTACCGTTACGCGCATTAACCATAAATAAATCACAAAAAAATGCAGAGCAAATGCAAAAAAGACATTTTTTTTCAAACTTCGTAGAAATGGCATTTTTGTGACTTAATTCACAAGGTAGAAGCTTTATTTCTACGCCGCCGGAGTAGAAATAGCTAGGTAATTTCTACGCCGCCGGAGTAGAAACAGCTAATTTCTACGCCGACGGCGTAGAAATAAAATAAATAAATATCCATAGAAACTACATAGAATTAGCGAATAAAAAGAAAAGTAGTGCGTTTGAAAAAAATATTCAATGTGTCATTCGGAATAAAAGTATCTTTGTGTGCCTCGCATGCAATTGTTCGACTCGCTTCGCTCGTCGTGCAAACTTCCATGTTCGCCACACAAAGTATCACTTTTACTCCTAATAACACAATATACTATTTTCAATAATATGTTTAGCACCACCGCCAAAAATAGTGTTGCTAGTGAACAGCTATTTTCTTTAGCTGTAAATGTTTATGAAAGGGCAATAATTTTGTTACATTACAACTTGCCAAAACTTAACTTTAAATATTAATTTGTTTAATTGTGTAACTTTACTTCTACATTTTCAATGACTTTTTTTGCTAAATTTTGAATAAGAATAAACTTGATTTGTTTTTTATTTAGTATTTCTGTTTTAATTTCCTTTAAAAATCCTTAGCAACAGAAATATTAAGCAATTTATATTTTTTTAGGCTGATGCCGATATAGGCCGATATCGTGGTTTACAAATCGGCCGATACCGATATCGGCCAAGAAGGCCGATATGGCCGATATACCGATACCGATATCGGTATCGGTCGATCCCTAATTAGTTTTTAATATTGATAGAAATGACTGAAACTAACATGGTAAATTCGACCAACTTGACATCTGTAGTTGTACATGTTTAATTTTTATGATCAAAAAATATGACTGAGAACTCGGAACGATTTCTAACATCGTGGACACAGAACTTAACAGATTTTGTCGAGAGCAACAAAATAAAAATCTAAATCTGGTGTGGCCAACACAATACCTCTCGCTAATACAAACCGAGTCACAAAAAAAGCTAATCCTTATTTTTCGATTCGCGAATTTTATTCTAATTTTGGCAGTTTATTTCTTAAAATATAGTCTAATCTAATAACTAGGTACCTTTCTTGATAATAAAATAAAGATCAAATTTTAAATATCAGGATAGAATATAATTCACTAATCCAAAAATGAGGATTAGTTTAAACTTTTTTGTGAATCGTTAATTTTTATTAATCTAAATACATACCTACATATTTAATTATGCTGGAAACTGTGTTGATTTCCTTTCCTATTGTTCTATTTACTTTTTTCTTTTTAAAATGTTACTATTATTAATTTGAAATGATTAATTCTGTGACAGTGATATTTATCTGTCAGTTACATACATTTGATTTGAATAACTGCGTAACCAACGCGTTTTGTTGTTTAAAGCGTAGGCTCTGGGATTTAAATTATAGATAATTTTATAAATATATCCATAACATATGTAGAAAAGGTATGTAAATCTGTAGAAAATTTAATAATCTTTTATTTTTATAATTATATTACTCTCGAAAAAATAACATTTAAAGGTAATTTTCGAAGAAAAACTATTTTGAGCTTCAAGTAAAATGTCATATCCGGATATCTGATTTACATCGAAATCTAATGGGCTCTTTCCATAATAGAAAAAGATCGAAATGCAAGGTTCCAAAATTTTCTGAATGCTAGTATTTGAGTTAAAGTGGAGGATCCACACATACATACATACACACACATACACACACACAAATACACACACACATATATACACACACACACTCACACACACACACACACACACACACACACACACACACACACACACGCACGCGCGCGTTTAGATTCTTCATGAATCCGGTAGATGGATCTTGTAGATATTTTTCAATTTTCGAACACCGTAACTTTTTACCACTCGTGTTTTCGAACGCAGTCTGTAGATGCGGTATCTACCAGTAGAATTTTCGTAAATGCCTATGTATTTTCTATAAAATCCATACAGACAGTTCCTTGCACAAGATTCTAAATTTCTTGTATGTACAATACCTTTCGACAGTTGTATGTATTTTATATAAATTCTATACAGAAAGTTTCGAGCAAAAACATCCTATATTTCGGGGAAAATTATAACACAAATATACTACGAATATGTCAATTGCACTTGAATTTTCTTAATATAGTAGCTGCTTCCAGCATAGCTGGCTAATTTATGAAATTTAATCTCTTTATAATTTTTTTATTCTATATCCATTTAATATGAAGTATAAAATGCAGTCAAATCGTATAGAGAATACAATGTTCTATAATATTTATAACAACATTAAATGTGAAAAATGATATTTAACATCGTTTTTTCAAGAAAAACTGTTAAAATCTTCAAATGAGGATACTTCCGGTTGACCAATTGTAACCAAAATCTAATCAGCTTTTCATATGGATGCAACGAAAAGGAACACGAAAGAATTA